>JAXGGA010008339.1:0-57489 GCA_038373865.1 Uloborus plumipes
TTTTTAAAATTTTTTATGAAGTTTATTTATTGAAAAATAATTAATGTTATAGCCCCTTTGAGAGATGAACCTGGGCCCCCTAAGAAATAAAATATAAACTACACCACTACGCAAAAAAATACCCTATAGCTTCGCACTGTGTCTTCTTCGAAAAGGATTACAGTCGGTACCAGTTTTGTCCACATCTGCCTGAAGGGTTTGTTCGTCCCCCAGCGACTGCTATTATTCTCTTACTATCCCCTAATGAGTAAAGCTGTCAAAGAGCGCTTCAGTGAGGGGCTAATATTTTTTCCCCTTGTAAAGGGAGTGAAATTCTGCGCCATCTATTTTGTAAAAATGTAACTACACTGGAAGAATTTTCCTAGACATACGCCCTTAAGACATCTACTAAAAACATTTACAAGAAAAAGGAAGTAGTGTGGGGTCCATACCAGATTTTTTTCTTTCAAATAAAGTTTCTCCCCACTAGCAGACAATATTGTAACGAGTCCGTAGCACCTTCAACTTTCTTAAATAATCATTCCAATCTTGAGGAAGTAACTATAAATTTATTTACAAGTATGTACAAGCCGGTATACAAAAGATAAAAGTGATATCTTCACATACTTTTGCAACATGTCGCCAGATAAAACCAAAACTAGTGACACCAAGAACAATTAAAAAAGATGGTGCAAGGCAGGAAAAACAACAACTATTTACAAGATTTGTAACAATACTTTTCACGATTTCAAAGACACACAAGCCAAACTTGGTAGACGACAAACGAAAATGCAACAATGAAATGATTTTATTTACATTGTTTTGTTTTCTTTTAATTACAGTTGCTTTCATACTAACAGACGATAGTTTTTGCAGTTTAATCCCTAGCTGTTGCATTTTTAATAGTACGATGAAAAAAATCGTCAGCACAACAAGCATTTCAAGCGCTCTTTTTCTCAAAGTGATTTCTTGTTTTGATGCAAAGTACAAAGCATTAACTGATTTGTAGTAATTTTAAAACATCTGGTGTGCACGCCACACTACTTCCTTTTACGTTTAAATTCCATGCCTCAAGTGTTAAAAGAGTGCATTAGAGTGAGCAAGATAACAATTCAAACATTTACACCCCCAGTTTGTTACGAATCAATGCAAAATAATGTTTTATAATGATTTATTTTCTAAATATCACCGATTTTGACATGATTCAGTGAATTTTTCGCAAAATGTGCCCAATAGCGCCAAGTTGAATCCAAATTAAAAAAAAAAAATCATTTTTTCGCCAAATTTGTCGCCAACTTGGCGGCAAACACTTGGCGACCAAAAGTTTGGCGAGATATCGCCAAGTGGTTGCACCAAATCATATCACTTAATCTGCATTGAAATTAACATTGATTTACCCCACAAAGGGGTAAAAGACCCCCTTGGGAACATTCGAATGCAACCACAAGGGGAGGTGCACAACTACCACCCTCAGAGCCTCCATACCAAACTAGAAGCTTCTACGGCATATAGTTTTTGAGTTATGCGACATACATACATACATAGATACATACGCACATGCATACGTACATACAGATGTCACGAGAAAACTCGTCGTAATTAACTGGGGCATGGTCGAAAAGGATATTTCGGCTGTTTATATGTTAGTAGGTACATATGCATGTGCTGATAGGTCGAAAAAATTACTCAACATTAATTCGGGGATGAGCAAAATCAAAATTTAGACCGAATTTTGATTGAAATTTTCTTTGTGATCACAATACTTCCTTTACTAAGTAAAAGGAAGTAAAAATGGCTGAAGAATCATCAAGTTTTACTTCATATTTTCCATAATACAATACAGTTCATTATATTTTTAAATTATATTTCGCGTTCGTTTATATTAAATCTATATCAAGTGGATACACGGTATTTATGTACATTTTTAAATAAAACATATCATTCACAATGCAATAAATTTTTCGTAATAACATATCTACTCTGCATGTTGTCGAATATGTAAATACTGGACATTTAGTAGCATACCGTGCAGTTACTGCCGACTGTCAGTCAATTCCGCATGACAATTAGAGTGAAAAGGGCAGGTAAACGGCAGTATCTGCTTTACCTCTCTATGCGCTGGCAAAATCAAAATTCAATCGATTACCCCAAAAATATATCGGTATAAACATATGGTATCGCCTATGTTCGAAGTTCAATGTTTTATTGATCTTTGTGGTAAATCAAAAACGCGTTTCTTCAATTATCTCGAAAACGAATTTTTGCAGATACTGCCGTTTACCTGCCCACGGCAGAGTAGTCGGGAGTCGGAGTCGACCATTTTTCCTCCGACTCCGCAGCCCTGGTAAAATCAACTTACCAGCATCAACTCAACAGTATAATACTGGCAGCAGATGTTCCAGTTTAAAACTGCCAAATGCACAGTACTGTGAAACTTGAAATTTTAGTTTATTACTGTAAACTCGCTACTTTACGGTCTACTAATGTAAAATTAGCAATTTTACAATTTATTACTGTTAATTTATTGTAAAATTAGCTGTATTATACTGTAAAAACATCTATTTTTACATTGTACCGTGCAGTTTCGACAGTTTTTGAATTCAACCATGGGCGGAGTTAAGGGGGGGCTTAGGGGGGCTAAGCCCCCCTGGCCAGGTTATTAGCCCCCCTGAAGGAAAAAATACTTTTTTTTTAGAAATTAATAAATACGTACGTCATTCAGGACAAATAACACCGAGAAGATCATGCAAGCTTTCGGAAACCTGGGTGATGGCGCTTATTAGCCCCCCCCCTGAAGAAAAAATAATATAAACGAGACAAAGTTTTCTTTCAACATTAGCAGTTGTCATTGCTCTTCCAAAAAACCCTCCTAAGAACTAAAATATATTTTTGCTCAGCATTGAACATTCTACGAGATTTTTTCTCTTTAGCTTATGCTCTGCTCTACTAATTTTTGTTCATAGTACATCCGTTAACGATATCACACGGTGAATCTTCCTACCGAACTATTTCGCTGTTAAACTAAGTGATGTATGTGTTTTTTTATCTCGTGCCATGGTCGCCCATATGCGGAATTTTAAGGGAGCGCTCAAATATTTCTCCCATGGTTTAGCAGGATATTTTTCTCATGCAAAGCAATTTCAGCACAGATTAGTAATTCTAAACATCTTTCGACTTTACTAATGTTTTTGAGTACTTTAGTTACATTCAACAGACCTTATATGAAATAAAAGTTAATATTGAATTTTATTCATAAAGAAGTAATAGAAACCAAAATAACCGTAAATATTATGAAGAAAACAATGTTAATTCATCTCTAAAATGCAAATTTTGTACTAGTTTAAGTCAATTTTATTACTTTTATTTTGAATACAGAAACAGTTTCAATTCCCAATTGAAAGTTTTATAAGAAAATTAAAACAATAAAATAAAATTGAATTTATGAATTTCAACTCTGTGAACCCAGATTGTTATTTTCAAGTTGCATTCAAAATTATAAATAAATAAATATATATATATATATATCTTAATATATAAAAATTACGTGTCCCTGTGTTTATGGCCAATGGACTCCTCAGCTACTGAACCGATTTTAACCAAATTTTACACGCTGTTTCAGTTTGGTCCAACTTAAATGATAGGATAGTTTTTATCTCAATTTAGGACCGCAATATATTTTTTATTGCAAATTATCTATTTAGCTACCAGCTTTTCTGTATTCTTGGCTAAAATTCTTTAAACATACCCGGAAAGCAACCACATAATCTTCGGTTAAAAATTGGTTCACCCATAGTTCTTCTACGTAATTTAAATAAACCGAGATTATGCAATTTTACGCGTTCACTTATCAAAAAGAAAAAGATCTAAGTATGAACTTTTAAAATTTCTGGAAAATAGGAGAAAGTACCCCAAAACTGGATAGCTTATCTATTCTTCGCTTTACATTTGTTCAATATTATTTATGTGAAAACTATATTTCTGAAACGATCTTCCATGCGGTTTGCAGAAGTCCATTTTTGTTTAAAATCGTACTTGAAATTGCTCAAAATGTGTTTCAAACCGTGTAGTTCACTTTCTGGACATTTGGTTCTTACTTCAAGCTGTTTCTGCAAATATATAACTTTTTTCGTCTAATTTTTTAGACGGACACTTTTTAATTATCTCATACAATGATTTGTTTGTGATTTCTATAAATTTCCTAGAAGATCCTGAAAAAAAAACGAGCATGTACAAACCCAAAAGAAAAAACTTAAATTTACTTCATTCAGTTTAAACCTATTTTAAGCAAAATGGGGCAGAAAGGGGCAACTTTTTTTTTCAAATACGTTTTAAGGGAACCTTAAGCTTAATTTTGATACCCGAACT
Source organism: Uloborus plumipes (assembly GCA_038373865.1). Classification (NCBI taxonomy): domain Eukaryota; kingdom Metazoa; phylum Arthropoda; class Arachnida; order Araneae; family Uloboridae; genus Uloborus; species Uloborus plumipes. The sequence continues at coordinate 4,345 of JAXGGA010008339.1, forward strand.
TGCGTCCGGAAATGCCCGGAACCCATATAAAAACCTTTCTTTCTAAAACGTTTATTGAAAATAGAGCGATTTTTTTTAAGTTGTGTAAAACACTATTAAAACAATATTTCCCGAAGCAAATTCTACATGGATTGCACATCATATTAAAGTACATACTTTCGTCTTCCATATTCATTAGTGTTATTCTATAATTTCGAAATAAGCCACCGAATACAGCGCATTGAATGTAAGCAACAAACGAAGCTTCCAGGAAAACAGCAGCGCAGATTCCACATCGACTGAGTTTGAAGCATTCGTATGGGTCTTAATCAAAGTGAAAGGGGTTTCATGTTGTAGATTATGACGTAGTGTCTTATCAGTTGTCCGAAAACGAATAGAAGAGTGAGATTGACTATACTTTACATTTTCGACTTTGGGCCAGGATTTTCACTCAAATACTCCACTTTGCGACGGACCGCTGAGCTCTCTCCTCTTATAGCTCAATGTAGTATGCAGGTAGCCCTGTAAGAGAAGTAAGGCAGGAATTCAAGTGAAACAAGGACGATCGCAACTCATCAATGCAATCGCAAATTTCCAAATTTGGATTCAAGTGAAACGTTACAATCGCTACGAGATGTGATTCTATCATAATTCGACTTCCAGTAGCGATTACAATTTTGCTCTATTGCGATCGCCTCGAAGCGATTGCAATGGTGTTTCACCTGGTACATGTTGTGCTGTGCCATAGCCTACGAGGATAGATGCTCCGCTTTACACCAGCCTGTAATTTTCGAGCAATTTCCAAAGCTAAAAGGGGATGAAAAAAGGCTACAGTTTCCCATTCGTTTAGCTTTCGCCATGTTCATTCATAAGTCCAAAGGACAAACAATGTCAATTTGCAGTTTACATATAGAAAATCCATGTTTTTCCCATGGGCAACTATTGCTCCCGTGTGGGAAAACCGTCCAATCTATTTTTGTTTACAAGAGACAGATTAACAAAGAATATTGTGCACCGATTAGTGTTGAGTTAAACTGAAATTAAAAATGCTTATAATTCAAAAAATAACAAATAACATTGATTAATTATCTACCCTACCTACATTATTGAAAAATAAAATGTTACATTAAAAAATAAAATGTTACAATAGCAATTAGCAAATTTTTAATTAGCTCAATTGTTACAAGCTTGGATATAATTTTTCTTAGTACTAAAATGCTACATTTTTTGTTGACTTTTTGTTTCTAGCAAACTTAGGAAATTTGTGTTCGATTGTTTTCATATTTTGACTTCAAATTCATATTTATATAAAGTTGATCTCTATAACGGTAATAAAGTTTTTCGTTTCTATTGAAACGTTATAGTTTAAGCCATACCTTAGCCACAGCAACGCGTGGCCGGGTCAACTAGTAAATATATATATATATATATATATATATATATATATATATATATATGTTGTTTTTTTTTGTGACATTTTTAGAATGGGGGCTTAGCCCCCCCAGACAGAAAAGTCTAACTCCGCCCATGAATTCAACATATGTTATATACTATAAAAAGGGGAAAAAAGGAACATTTTTGTTTTTCTAAGAAAATCCTAGCCCTAGATACAGTACTGCAAGTATGTCAGCTTAGACGTTATTTCTTACTAGTGATTTTTGACATTTTTTTAAAAATTGATTTATCGCCGAGACGTAGCATGATGTATTGCTGCGTCTTTTTTTTTTCTTAAAGATAGCAAAATTTTCCTTAAAAGGATATGTACCATTTGGAAACACGTGTTTTCTTCGTCCGGCTACAGCTTTTGGCCAAAAAATTTAAATTAGTGTTCGAATTTTTTTTCTAAAACGCCAATTTTGAAAGTTTTATTTTTTTTACTTTACTCATTACCGAATGAATGTTGAGTATTTTTTTCGACCCGCCAGTATGTGCATACGTACTATGTACATATTAGCATATAAACAGCCGAAATATCCGTTTCGACCGTCTCCGAGTTATTTACCTCGAGTTTTCTCGTGACGTCTGTATGTACCTATGTATGTATGTGCGTATGTATCACGCATAACTGAGAAACGGGAAAGATTCCAACTTTGCATGTAGGATCTGAAGTGCACTAGGTATGAAGTGGGGTCTAGTTGTGCACTTTCTCTTCTTATTGCATTCGAATGTTCCCATAGGGGTATTCTACTATTTTTTCGGGTAAATCTCATAATTTCAATGCAGATTTTTTAGTGATGTTACGATTTGGCGGTCACTTGGCGATTTATCGCCAAGCTTTTGGTCGCCAAATTTTTGTCTCCAACTTTGCAACTTATTGAAAGCAACAAATTTTACGAAAAGAATGAATCTTCGAATGCGGGCACAACTTGGCGATATTAGCAATATTTGGCGAATAAATCAACTGAATTATGTCAAAATCGACGATATTTCGAAGATGAATTATTGTTAAACCTTTTTTTGCATTGTTTCGAGACAAACAAGGGGCATAAACGTTTGAATAGTTTCTTGATCACACTAAAACACTGTTATAACAATAACGGCATCTATTGTGAAATTCAAACGTAAAAGGATCCAGTGTAATGACACCAGATTTTTTATTTTATCAAATCTTGACGCAAAAATATCACGCGGGAAAGTCAGCAATAGGGATGCACCGATAAGCAAATTGGCCGATTACCGATTACCGATTAATCGGTTGTTGATAATCGGCCGATTAATCGGCTGGGCTGATTAATGATGAGAATGATTGTTTTAATACTACCAATTTTACCATCACTATTTTTTATCTCTTATACGGTTCCAAATTTTAGAAATCATAAGTACTTCATTTCTGAGAATATATTTTTTCTATTTTCCTAATTTTCACAAAATAATTTCAATATTTTATCAAAATTTTTAGAACCAATTTTCATACCATTGTCAATAATATTACATTAACACATTGTTAATTATGTTAATTGGACACAAAAATTCAAAAAAAGGGAGGCGGAGTCTGTAGTAAGCACTCCAATTTAGGAGTACTTTTAATTCAAAATGTTTAGTATAATTAGTAGCAATTTAATTCAAGACTTTTATTCTTTGTGAAAATTAGAGATTATCTAAAAGCACTGTGCTAACTAGAAAACTATCGCCTCATGAAAATTTTTGCAACATTGTCTATGTGTATATATTTATTCAAAATAGGAGAATAATTTAAACTTCACATCAACTGTGAGGATTATTATTACTGTTAATAAAATTATTCATCATAGTTTCATACTGAAGGTATATTTCAAAGAATAATATTTTAAAAATGTTTTTTCAGCCGATTAATCGGCCATAACTTGCCGATTATTAATAATCGGCAAAGTGGCCGATTATGGCCGATTAACCGGTACTGTCGATTAATCGGTGCATCCCTAGTCAGCAATGCAGACAAATACGCGTTAGAAACTATGTTACCTCTTCGAATGCGTGATAAACCACCATACAGCACTGCCTAGCACCAAAAACAGAACTAACTGGATTTTCAAAGAAATGATGAGAAAATGCGAGTTAAATCAAAGCACGTAGTAGCTTAGATAACGATAAGTTGATTCAGGAAGCAGACCAAAAATGGAATCAAAGATTACTGTACAAGATGAGTTAGTTTGTCTTTTATTTCTTTTCCTTTGAACACGTGATTAAACGGCAGTCAAACGTCTTCGCCCATTTGTTATCGATTATTTCTTTGCTTTAATAGAAAAGCAATGGTTGTTTTTGATGATGTTTTTCCTAACTGATTTCATTTTTAATCGGCTCATGGAAGTGTAATATCAAAGGGGAATTCAGGGTGATTCTAAAGCCTTGCACTAACAATGAAAATTTATGTAAAAAAAACTATTGGAAATTTACACATAATTATTTTTTATATTTTTTACCTTATCGCGTCCATTCCCCCTTTCACTCATTGGTTCAACACAGTACACTTCCCGATTGGTTAATCATTGTAATTGATGCACAAGAGTTTTCATGAAATATTCTTTCTATATAATATCCTTCACTTCAATCATTTGCATTTAGTGACGTATTTGACAGTAGCACTTTTGTTCGGGGGAGGAGGTGTTTTTTTTTTTAATTTTTACATTACTATACCTATGATTTGTGTTTCGTAATCATTTGATTACTAAAATTTATGAACTAGAACCATGTTTATTTCTTTATTTATATCTTCTGCAGTAAATAAATAAACTCGAAAAAAAATAATAATAATGTGCACAATAATACAGTAGAAAGTCGAAAATCTGAAAGCACATTTCAGAGTTCTCTTATTCGAAAATCAAGAGCTGTTAAAATGAGTTGAAGTCAGTAGCACATATAAATTCAATTTTTTTGTTATTTCAACTGCTGTATCGCAGTTTATCGCCAAGTACATACAATGCTGTAAATGTATATAATTTTTTTTGGTTCAGCAAACAATTAAATTTAATTTATGTTAAATACGTAATTACATGTTGTAGTTTTATGCAATGTACTATACACTATACAGGATGTTCCGTTTAAACCTGCAATAACTTTATTTTCGCAATCGTTCGCCGTCCTAGCCTCTTCAGTCCTGATTTTTTCAACCATTTGAATTTCAAGATTTTGAACCTTCGTTAGGTCTGAATAATACCAAGAAAAAAATTTGGATTGATGAAAAATAAATGCTACAATCTTAGATTTTATAATGCATACTTTTTTTTGCTATAATTTGCTTTGAAACCAAATATAAATAACAACTTAAAAGGTACACATATGTATACCTTCAACTGGAACTGAAGAGGCTAGACGCATACTTCCTGTTGCAAAAATGCTCATCGTAAGTTCCAGAGTTAAGATATTAAAAGCTTGAAGCGAAAAAAATGTGAAAAAATACGAAGTTTAACTTTTCATACGGACTTCAAGTTCCCTAACTTATGTTCAGAAAAAAAAATTTCCATTTTATATAAAAATATTCGAGTTTTGAGGGCCCGTGCTGAAAATAACCGGTTGTCATTTTACGGAAGCTATATTTTCCCTCGACACGTGTTATTGACAGCGAATGTAAAGTGTAAGCTAGAAAACACTTGGTGAATATTGATAGCACTCGGTGAATATTGGTCGCACTAACTTTTTTTCCGAAATGTTTTTTTTTATGCTCTTGATTTCCCAAAATATAAGTGGATGTAGGACGCGTACAAAAAGTTACATTTCATATTTTTTTACTATTTTCTTTTTTTTTTTTTCACTTCAAACTTTTATTATCTTAACTTAGCATCCCATTTTAAGCATTTTTGCTGCTGGGGTTATGTATCTAGGATGAAGGGTTACGAAAATAAAGGTCATACAAATTAAAACGGAATACCCGTTTGCTATTTTCATGCATGTTGTATAAAGATCATTCTCTAGAATGTGTACATTTTGAGCTATATTTTTCCGTTTAAAAACCTTATGTTTCCCAACTAATATTCCCAAACGGTATTTTCTTGATTTTTTCGAAAATCCGAACTGCCCTAAGGCCCCAATTACTGCCGATTTTCTACGCTCTACCGTTTCTCGATAATAGGAGACGTGAGCAAATAATAAGCAGTACGGAACTGAATAAGAAAGAAGAAAAAAAATGAAGCATCAAAAATTGTGATACCAAAAGCATTTCATGCCCATGCATCTCGTGCAGCAATTACAGTGGTCAATTTTCTGCGAAAAACAAAACAGAAACGATGCATTTTAAACTGGAAATGAGCAAATAGTATTGTGCATGACAGTCACCGTAGCAATGTTAATGTTTGAAATCTCGTGAAATGTCGTAAAACTTGGTGACTTTGCTTATGACTTTAAGCTCTTGTATTTCGATAACGAGTAGATCGGAAATGATTTATACGCCAAAAACATGTCTTCCAGTGATCTTTTAATTTCTACTTATTTCTCTCTCTCTCTAAATATGTTTTCATTGCCACTCTAAACATCTGTCCTTATTTTACATGTTTCAGGAAATTTGTGTTTGCCCCACTATGTAGAGGTGTCAGTGCTAAAAGGTCATCGTCAAAAATCAACAAAGACGAGTTAAAGTAAGTAGTGTATCTCTCATGTAAATTATGTACATGTAAAATTTTCTTATTCAGTCACTCAGATCAATTAGAAAGTCTGTAAAATAGTAGGATAATATGTATCATTCTTAACAGTTAGGGGCAATTATAACCAGTTATAAATGCTAAGAACTGGAATAAATGTCATTATGTATGAATAAAAGCAAAAAACAACGTTTTAAAAGCACAAGTAGGTAAAATTTTAAAAATGTTTCAAAGACCCTAGCCTTCTTCCTTCGTCAGTGTCAAGCAAGAAATGTAAAGGACAATACATTGGGAGAGTTTAAATATAAAAAGTTCAAAAGCTAGGTCACTCAGGTGTCAGCATGTGCCGAGCCAAAATTGGACGTAGCGCTATCGGTGGATGCAAATTTAAAGGCATGAAGTAAAATTGACGAAATGTGCGGAACTGCAATGGATTCGTTACAAATGTTACTTAAATTATTATGAACATAAAAAGCCTCTAAGAAATCTAACTCGATCACAGTTCTGCAAATAATCTTCGCTTCGGAGAAAACAGAATTATGGCCTGTATCCCCAACAGTGTTTTGCAATTGAGGATTTTAAAACCCTCTATGAAATATGCGAATGAGGTGTTCCTGCCGAGACATTCGAAATTTTTTTCGAATCGGACAGTTAACTCAAGAGAGTTATTGCGGGGGGGGGGGGGGATGTAGACACCTATCTCAAAACCGCTTTCCAATTTAAAACTTCTCCACATATGAAATATTTTTTTCTGACACTTTTAGCGAGATTTTATACCTTTTTCTCTGCTTTTTCTTTCACTTTTACGGAAAAACGGCTAAAAGCGGCTTTTTCCGTAGTCTCCTCTTCAAACAATGGTGACGTCTATGTATAGTTAAACAACTGTACGTAGGCGTTTCATAGTTACATACACGCCATACTCTCAGAATCTCGTCTATATGTTACCTAGTGTTCACTCACTTGTAGTTTCGTTTTTAAAATTACTATAAGAGTGGTAATCGAGTTTGTTTCATTTACGTTACGTTTCAATTTTCTTCCTGTTTTCTTTTACCCCAACTGATTCTAAACCTATTAGAAAGAGGTGAAAACTACACTGCAAAAAAATGTGTAAGGTTACCATTGTTAATGAGTGTAACGTCACACAACTTCTGGAGTAAGCTGTTATGATTTTAAGAAAACTCTAATTAGTGGAGTAAAGTTTCAAAAAGCCCGTGTCAAGTCCGTCAAGCAAAAAAAGGACTGGGGTCAAAGCGCATGCGTAACAGCAAACACCAGCGCAGAGCTTGTCAAGTCTGAAACAAGATGTGACTTAACCAGTCGAGTGGTAAAACGCGCTTGCTTTAAAACTCTCCCGTGCGCTGTAAGTTCGTGTTTCCATCCTATCTCGGGTCATTAAACCAAATTACGAATTTGTGTGAAGTTGATTGATAGCGGGAAAGCATGAATCTGACGTTCGTTACATAACGAATAATTGAAAGTAATTTTGCAGCCTGCTGAGGGATCTTTTTTCTTTCTTTTGACTGAGAATTCTGTTGTAACCTTACACAGAAGTTGATGAAACGTTATGATAGTGTTACATTAGCATAGTGTAACCATCCACAAGTGATGTGGTACATTACACCAGATATATCGGTTAAGTTACTACTGTATAGTAGTGGAGGCAGCACTGCTGCCACCGTATTTATGAAGTAAAGTTACACAACATTTTTTAGTGTAGTTGCTATGGAGCGTTATTTCTTTAATTATTAGAAAAAACTTCTTGTTGGCCCATACTTTTTCTCGACATCTTTCCCACAGTAGAGATTAACTTTAAGGATAACTTATTCCAATGGAAGAATCATAAATTGTTTAAGTTTCAGGCTAAAATTAGGATTTTGCAGAGAAGAGATGAAATTGTGGTTCGTATGATACTTCGAAACATCTAAGATTTTGAAGGTTCAGCAAAAAAGTAACTTATTATGTGAGTGGGCTCACTCGAGAGCATAAATTGGATCAAAGTGAATGTTGTCATATTCGTCTCGCATTTCGACGTGCTCAGCTTTTGACACTTATTTAAATATTTTATTGAATTTTGTTTCCGGTAAAATAAATGAAACTTAGGATTGAAATCAGTTGAGTAGCATGAGTAGTTGAGAAACTGAATCGTAAAAAGATTTTTTTTTTAAATTTTGATAGCGACAGGAGAAGCCAAAGAGTGCCATGCATTAAGGTTGACAGAAATAAGCAAATAATGAGTTACGTAAATTGAAAAAAACACAGGGTAGTAAGTACAGTAAACACAGGTAAGTAAGTTAAAAAGACAACATCAAAGAGTTAAATAAAAATACGCAGTAATACAGAACTAAATAAAACAGCTAAAAACATAAAATGTTTAAGGCAATATAAATTCACAAATCTCTGATTGGTTGCGAAGCAGTATAGAGAAGAAAAGTATAGTTCAAGAAAGTAGTTCAATAAAATAATCTGACCTAACTTCTCTTTAAGTCATGCTGTAGTAATAATTATTCAGGATATCATTAAGTCAGTCCGGATAACTTTGCATACTTAACTTTTTTTTTTAATTACTCGATCAAATAAACTAAGAAATATGAAGCCCCAGCGAGGCATTTTTTGGCGAAGTCAAAAAATAAGATTGCTGTATGATTTTAAAATATATTATGCTATAAAACCATGAAGTGGCGCAGTGCTATAATACTTCTTTACAGTCCTAAATGTTCGAAAACAACCCCTTTTGGCATCTTAGGAATTAATAATTCAGTACAGTATGAGTTATTCACGGGCCCGTACTTTAAACTTCTTCCGGGGGAGGGGCGAGGGTTCAAAGGGTACATACTCAATGAGTATTATATTGAGAACATAGAAAACTACTCCTAAAAATAAGCGAATAGTACGTTAATTTCTCAATGCCGGGGAGGGGGGAAGAGTACCCCTCCTAATCCCCCTAAATGACGGCCCTAGTCATACATTAAAGTGATCGGAAAAACTTTTAAATACCAAAATGCCTACAGTGCGGAAAAGTAAGCCTTATGTTATTGTCAGTATGTGTGCAAAATTTCGTTGATCTAAGTTAATATCTTCAGTTGCCGCTGGGGCCATTCATTATTAAAAAAAATTGTAATTTTTCAATTTTTTTTTTTTTTCAAAAAATAAGAAATTGAATTCCTTAGTTTTAATAGTGCCTAAAAGTTGCAATGTGATATCCTTAGGGGGAATTTTTATTCATGTGGGACAGTTACTTCTAGGGCGTTTTATTATACAAATATTCTTTTTATATTATGGGTTTTCCAATACTTTATTTTTTTGATCAGGAATAATCATCCATATTCTAATAGTGCTGAAAAAGTGCCACGTGCAAATTTTGAAACTGAGGATTCCGAAATTTCTTATTTAACCGCTTCCCTTACAAATTTTTTGTAAAAAATTGAAAACAATAAAAGAAAAATTTGATTTTTAAATACAAGGAAATAAAACAAACAAAGTATGTAGGTTTCAAGTTGAATTTTTAATTTTTTAAAGGTGTAAAATCAATTAGTTTCACCCGAGTTTTCTCGGGATAATAATTACCTGCAATTCATACGAGCCCGAGATAACTCGGGATAATCAGGCAAACGGTAAAAATAAATATTGAAAAAGCGATACAATTAACGAATTTTGTCCAATGAACGGCCTCAGAGGTAACTGAAGTCATCGACCCACTTCAATAAACATTTACATATGCTCTTAAGAAATATGGCAACTTATTGCCACTATTGGAATTACTGAATATAATTTCTAATACAAAAAATAAAAAGTGGTTTTAAACAAAACGATAAAATTAACGAATTTTGTACAGTGAAAGACAGCAGAAATAACTGAAGCTATTGACTGCCACACAAATAAATGTTCGCACACCCTCTAAGGATATCTCATGGCACTATTACAACTTTTCGGCACTATTAGAACTGAGGAAACCAATTTCTTATTTTAAAAAAATATATTAGAAAAAAAATCATAATGAACGGCCGCAGCCTCAACTGGAGATATTAACTCAAATCAATGAAATTTCGCACGCATACTGACAATAACATAAGGCAACTTTTCCGCACTATTGGAAATTTGATCTTAAAAAAAACTTTTTTTCGATACACCCATACATAAAGTATATTAATAAAAAAAATCAATTTTAAATGGTTGAAATATTTAACCTAAGTGAGAAAAACTTTTAAGCCTTACATGCAATAGGGGAGATAGGGGCACAATGGGACAGTCTTCTTTTCCTTTGTTATAATTTTTTTTAATTTTTGTTGTAAAGAATTTTTAATTGCATGACGTGTTTGTAGAACCCTTTAGCTGTCGCTGTAAACTGTGATAAGTTTTCTTTATTATATTTCCTTGCAGAAACTTTATTTTAGAAAGGCTCTCTAGTTGTCCCAATGTACCCCGTGTGGGCATGGTGTACAGTGGGACATTGAGAATGGCTCATAAAAATCAGTTATATTATGGTAAATTATTATTACTATTAAATACAGGTTGATGTATATATAGCCGACAAAATACGTGGAAGCAATTTTTAGACAACAGGATTTAAAAAAAAGTAATAATAATGCAGCACGAGTGAGAGTTGAAAAATTGCTTGTAAAATAACCGTCGATGCATTGAAAATAATTCAATAACGTTAATAATTGAATTAAAGGATGATAAAATGTGAATGATAGAATGTTAAACATACTCAGAACGTGGTCAAAAAGAAAAACACCGGACGTCTTCTCGAAATTGCAATATTTTCTTTTGCTGTTTTATAAACTTTGCACCGCAAAAAGCGTTAGATTTTTGCTAATTTCAGTGCTGTTGCATTTTTTGGAGAAACACAAACTCAGAATAATGTATTCTGATTATAATTCTAATGATATATTCGTTAGTAATAATATAAGAGTATGAGCACATAGGTTAGTAAATGCACGCTTTAAATGTATGCAAATGAAACTTAAAATACGACCATTAGTGATTTAATTTTAAATCTTAATACTCGAAAATACTTCGCACTGTTATAAAATGTTTGTTTTATGGTTGAGAATATTAAAAATGAAATAGGACATCGTCCCACTTCACCCCCAAAGCAATAGTTTTAAATCAAGAGCCAAAAGTTTACCAAAATTTCTTGAAAGAAAAAAAAAGAACATTGCATGCATGCAATGAAGTATCAAATTTGAATTACTGCATTGATATTGAGTTTTAAATAAAAATGTATACCTTAAATACAAAAGTAAAACTAAATAAGACAACAGTGATAAAAAACATTAAGAGGGCTAAAGCTTTCCTATTAGCTGAAATGTGGCGATGACTAGTCTCCACAACATTGCCTCACATGTTAACTAAAATATGGCATTTTTTTTTAAATTTTAGTTTTTAAACTATCGGAGAAATTCTAATTTTTCCCACCGTGCCACGTGTCCCACTGTAACTGTACCCCAGTCTCCCCTACACTGCCAGCCTAGTTATGTGATCCAGAAACTGCAGTTTTGTCTTCATCTGGCTTAGACAGTAACCAAGGTGGAGGCCGAATTATCTGATAGAAGCTAAGAGTGCCAAGCAAATGTAACTAAAGTATTTAGTTGATGCATAATTATTCGCCGAAACCGAAACATAAAGAAAAACAAACATCAAAACGAAATCAATGTATTTTCTTCAAAAAATGTAACCTTCGTTAACAGAAGTGCATCCTTCTTAACGAGTTTTAAATGCAAAAATGCCACTGTGGCAGAAGTAGGCATGACATTGGTCATGTCCAAAGCTCCCTAAATCATACACTGTAAAATATGAATGCTGTTTTTATAGTACAATACCACTAATTTTACAGTAATAAACTGTAAAATGGCTACTTTTACAGTTTTAAACTGGAACCTCTGCTGCCAGTATTATACTGTTGTTATTTACAGTATAATACATCTAAATTTTACAGCAATAAATTAAAATTGCTAATTTTGCAGTATGAAACTGTAAATTTGCTGGTTTTACAGTTTAATACTGCGCATTTTAGATTTCAATTGGAACCTCGGATGCCAGTATTATACTGTAAAAACAACAGTTCATTTTTTGCAGTGTAGCATCCTCATTCGGGAACTGTCCCCCCCCCCCACACACAAGCCTGCCCAACTATTGAAACACGTGGCAGTTGATCAGAGCCAAGTCCGAAAAATAATGTGAATGCTGCAAAAACTCATGCTTTTTGGCTTACCGGCAGCAATCGAGATGTCAAAACTTGATCCTTCTTGTAGGAGTATGGGACTGAACCTATCGACTAGTGCTTTTTTTTTTCCCCCGATGAAATTGCTTTATATTTGAACGCTTTGAAGCCCCCCCCTCCCTTTCTGGGAAAACTTGAAATGTCGGGCCTGTGCGTACGCTGCACGTTGTTAGTGTATGGTGAAAATGTTCAGTTTAAATAGTCTGTACATTTATATTTTCTTCATCGTTGCTAGAATCTTTCATATTTGCATAACAAGAATTTTTTACTACTTATAAAGTAGAAATAATCTTTTCAAAATAGCGATTTTGGCTATTTTATTCACTTAACTCCGCATTCGATAGAAATAAAAAGAAATTTGGCATTTTTTCCCCTGCAATATTAATCAGATGAAATCGGTTTAGTCTAGCATTTAAATCAGAAGCTTCTATGAATAATTGAAACCTGCTCTTTTTGTCTATACCCTGTATTTGTTTATTTCAGCGCTTATAGACACTGAACAAAAGATTCCCTTCGCTTTCCTAATCTTGCAAACAAACTTTTGTTATGAATTCTTTAACTGCACGAAGTTTTCAAATTTTCTTTTCGAGTTACTAAAACGGAATTAAAGTTAGAAACAATTCTGGTGACTTTTTATGTTAGTAGTTGAATGAATCTTTATTATACTCAGAAAAGATTAAGCACAGGGGAAATAAATTTCGAGTTTGTTTTCTCTTTTTTTTTTACACAGACTTGCATTTTTCTCACTGAAGTAACTAAACAATGCTGCAATTTAAAACAAACGTATAAGTTTCACTCTTTGTGTCTATGTATGAGTTACTGACTACAGTAAACGGGCACGTTTTATTGACTAAATTATTTTGAATCACCAAGATTAGTGATTTTTACTGTACTACCCTCAAGTAAAGAAAAGTGCAATGAAACTAAGGGAACTAAGTGAATTGTTTATGTTTATGGAAACTTACTAAAACGGTTATTAGTAGTTTTAGTTTGGATCTATTTGGGTAAGGGATATTTCGGAAGAAATGTTATTGTTCTACAGCCATGTCTAAAACCATTAGAATCTACTCTTGTAAAACGCACATTAACATAAATGTAAAATTTAGTGACGTTTTCTTATGGATAATGTTCAGATCAAAGCTGTAGAGACTTTCAGTAGAAACTTTCCGATGATTTACTTCGTGGTTAAAAATAAAATGACATGTTTAGTATCATCTTATTCTTAGTTATGTTGATTTCATCAACCTAACTATCATCTTCGAGCATCAAAAGTTCAGCTGGCTGTCAATTAAAAAAAATTTGCTCTCACCAAATTTTAAAAGGAATATGGGTTATTCCATTTCAATTCACTCTGAAAAAATTTATTTTGCAACCTATAATCTCTGATTTTTATAAAATTTGGCTAACTTCCTATTTTTAAGCTGGAGTGTCGTATTAGCCTTGCTCTGCTATTTGAAATACCCTCCCACGAGGGGGGGGGGGGCTGCTCGACGCAAAAGGTTCCTGATTAGGTTAGTCAAATTCTGGCTGTCACTGGGAGATCTCGGAGAGTGAAAAGTAAAAAGTGAATTTTTTTTTTTTTTTGTAAATAGACTTTAAAAAAATTCGGTCTTCAGATTGAGACTTAAACTGTATGTGAAGACCTAAAATCAAGGAAGATTTAAAATATTTGATTTAATGTGGACAAAATTTATACTTTAAGCCTAAATCAGCGAAAATTTCAATATTTAACGGTATAAAGAATCGATTCAAAGGGCTGAAATAGAATTACCAGGTCATGAAAGAGCAGCATTTACTCGCACTAGTATCGTTTGTTGTCAAAATTCGATTGATTGTGCCCAGTGCCTCACCGTATATCTTAGACTTTAAATCTGCCAAGATAAAGCGATAAAGGGTAGAAGAATGTTCATTTTGTGCTAATTGAAATAATTATTTTAGCGATTTTTTTTTCGAGGAGGAGGATTTGAGGATAGTTTTTTCAAATTGTAATGCATGTTTTACTTAAACTCCAGTTTTCTTCTAGTCGAGATGAATTTTTCTGTTGCGCTAATTGAAATGAGTATTTTAATCGAATTCTTTCTTTGGAAGCAGCAATTTTTAAATTTTGTTCTATTTGTAACGCTTGTTTTAAATAAATTCTTTTTTCTTCGGATCGATGGAGATTTCTATACTTTGTTGTAAGTGTTTGTATTTGTTTTTTTCCTTTGAGGGAAGAACTTTCATTTTGTTTTGATTTTAATGCGTATTTTATAGCCTTTTTCCTGCGGGTGAAGGATGATTTTTATTTTTTTCTAGTTGTAATGGCAGCTCTCAGGACATTGGCATAGAAAGGTTTGTATTGCTTGTGTAAAATGCAAACCTCTCACGCGATTGTTTTGATCACAGAGCTAGTATGCAACAAGAGTGCGTGCTTTTTTATCCAAAGGGCAGAAACTGGCTGTCAACATGAGGAAAAAGTGGTATTCAAATACCAGGATGTGGGATTCCACAATTTGGCATCTTTCTCGATACATCAGGATTGATACTTCTTCAATAACATATCTTCCTTTAAAATTCTGTTTTATATTCCACACAGGTTTTTGTAATGACTACTTATTTTTAGTAAATTACAAATTAATAAAAAAAGTTTCGTAATTTGTTTCTCTTTAGAGAACTGAGTGATATGGACGCTTCCATGGACTGGCCTCCATCAGCTCAGGAAGAAAGCCGCAGAAATAGGATGCGATCGGTGAGTGATTAACATCTAATCAAATAAAAATACGTGTCAAATCATTATGCCAAGGCTGTTTCAGGTTGTTTTCCAACTATAAGTAACTTGTAGCTATACTACTAGTTAAGTCACAGTAAAAGAAACAGGTACTCAATGTGCATTGTGCTGAGTACACTTTTACGATGTTCGAGACGCTGTTTTATTCTAAATCCAACAACGTGAATGCATAGATAAACCCACTTACAGTGAAACTTTGAACTTCAGGCAGGGCCCGATTAACGCTCGGTCCTACAGGTGCATGGATCTGAAAACCAAAATTTCAGGGGCACCGC
Organism: Uloborus plumipes; assembly: GCA_038373865.1. Lineage (NCBI taxonomy): Eukaryota > Metazoa > Arthropoda > Arachnida > Araneae > Uloboridae > Uloborus > Uloborus plumipes. The sequence goes on from JAXGGA010008339.1 coordinate 19,639, forward strand.
AAAAAGAAGTAAATTTCTTTCTATCTTCTTACTTTGAAGAAACACGGATTTTCTTGTGAGAGGGGCACCAAAAGCATGCCAACTCGTCACCACAATTAGCTTCTAAATTTAAGCAACCGGCAATGCTGAGGAGATAATCTCACGCATAAAATATTTCTTTGAACAAAATTGGATGAGTATATTGACATACATTTTTCAGGGAAAAAAAATGTGTTTTAATCGTTTTGAGGTTGTTTTTCTGCAACTCTGTTCCTGATGTCAATGTCTTTCTTTCAAAATTGTTTGAAGTATACATACATAAATAATAAAGTCTAGTAGCCTCCGTGGCTAACTGAGTGAAGAAGTTGCTTTGTGTGACGGAGATGGTGGGTTCGATTCCCGCCCTAGTTGCTATTTCCTCATGGGCTTGGTGTTCCATTCTGACTTGTTCCCTCTATGCCATGCAGTACTCACTGCGGAACCTCTCTATTAACCTTCTGACTGCCCTATTTTCTTAAAGAAGTCGCTTAAAAATATGCGTATTTTTCATGCATGAAAAACCAGTACGAAATTTATGTACTAAGTTGATGCAGATTAGCCTCAATATGACCAACCTCATAACAAGGTTCAAAGAAAAATTCTGCGTAATGCTCTTTACACCAAATTCAAACAACATTACTGCTTTTTTTTCCACTTTTTTTAAGCAACACATACAATGCACTCTCGTTGAAACCCTTTTTTTATTAAATTAGACTACATCTGGATCGTAAAATGGCCGAGAGGACAGTGTAAATTATATAGAAAATTCATTACTCACATTTAAACGGCGGAATGAGGTTTTAAATGACATCATGCCCATGGAAAACGCGGGATAAGCAGCCAGAGGTTTAACCCATTAATGCCTAGCGTCCCTTTTTAGGGACGGTCCAAAAAGTGTGTCTGAATTTTCCAAAAATGAAGATTTCAACCAAATAATTGTGTTCAATTATTACTTTGGTATTGCTTCAATTCTGTATTAACAGATTGCAGCACATAACCGCTGTAAAATGTGATCTGTAGCCATTTGATTATGATCTTTATCAGAAATTACATCATTCACAATCTCAAGAACAAAAAGCTAAGTTTTTAGAGTTATTAACAAGTAAATCTATCTGTGTTTGATATATGTGCTACTTTGGATCCATGTTTTAGTTTACCTTTTTTTGCAATTTGGTAAATTTGAAATTTTTTTAGGATTTTATAGCAATTTAAGAACGTCCCTAAAAAGGGACTCTAGGCACCAAAGGCTGCATTATTTAACCGCTGCTGATTTATTGCTTAGAATCTATAATTTATAACAAAAGAAGTTAGTAAATATTTTTAGACTGAAAAACAGATAATAATTGTCATTTTTTAAACTTATTTTATTTTCAAAATCTAATTAAATTAAGTTTAATATATATAAACTTAATTATACAATGTTCTTAAATATTTTCTGTTCTTTTTTTTAATTACAAGAAATACTCAAGGTAAATTTTGAAAGAAAGCTATTTCAAAAATATAATTCTTTAAAACACTAATTACTCGTTGTATTTAATTACTTTTCCATTATGCATTTAGGTGTTTATTATTGTTTAGTCTGGCTATTGGGGGGGAAGAAACCCTAAGATGTTTCAGAAGCTTAGCATTTCACCTTGATGAAAAATACAAGGATTGTATATGTGTCTATTGTTTGAGAAAGTGTGGGGGGGGGGGGGTTGCAGATTTAATTTCAGAATTCCCTGTGCATGCCAATTTTGATCTCTACTGTGACAATTTATTTACTTCTCTTGCGCTCTTACGTGATTATTTGTCTCAGAAAGGTTTTGTGCAAGAATCGGATTAAAAAATGCTCATGAACTAAAGTTACGTTGTTCAAAAAAGAAAAGAGAGGAAGTTTTGAATAAATGTCGATGACAGGTAAAATAATATTACGTTGGTTCGGTGGAATAACAGCAATGTACTAACTATTGCATTAAATCTTCATGGAGTTTATCCTATTGTAAAGGCTAAGCGATTGTCCAATAGCGAAAAGAAAGTAATTGAAATTCATGAACCAAATATATATGGTTGCTCAGTACAATCGTTGCATAGGAAAAAAGATCCCTTGCATCAAATATCGGGAACTACCGGTTTTTGATCCACTCTAAACAATGGTGGTAGCCCCACTTCATTTTTATTTTAGAAGCTGCTGTACAAAATGCATTGAGCTCAGGATTACCGGATTGAGTTAGATATTATGGGGCTAGTTTTTATATTGTTTTAAATAAGACTCAGGTAAGATGTGCCCATTGAAGTAAAAGAGCTTATCGGTATGCAGCAAATGCAATACGTAGGTTTGCAGAACAAATGCTTTGCTGACTTTCATACTCAACAACACCAATATTTCCTTGTTCTCTGAATCTACTGCTCAGTTTATGTTAATTGCTGCTTTTATTTCTTCTTATAAATTGTCATTTTCAATATTACATCGTAGGCAGAAAAAAAATTTTGGTAAAAAAGTATGTACCCTCTGGTGCCTAGCGTCCCTTTTTAGGGACGATTTTTCTTTCTTAAATAAAAAATTTATTTTTTACATGATAATTTTTTAGCTATTTTTCCTGTCCATTAAACACCATTTGTAACCAGTATACAAAGTATCGTTGAAAAAAAAAATGTCAGGCATTAATGGGTTAATGATAATAATAATAGTTTTCAAAAAGTAAAGATTAGGCACATATCGTCGGCTCCATGCAAAAGTAACGCAAAATCGCGTTTTTCAAGTTCGAATTTTACAAACAATAAAATTAAAATTATACCTTTGAACGATAGTTTTACACTTAAAGATCCGTATAACAGTTTAAAAATTGAAAATAACCAAACACGTCAGATGGGAAAAAGTTATATGCAGTGTTTTGGCCTTGGTCCTCCTGAAAAGTGCCAATTTTCACATTCGTAAGTTTAGCATGGTGGCGACGATAGACGGGCCTCTGTAAACTCGTCATTTTTTAAACGAAATCTGTCCGTGCATGTTTTTTTGAAGTATTCGTATAATTATAAAACTATTGCTCATAAAATAAACATATTACTTTGGTTTGAAAGAGGGCCAATTGAAGTTTGTGTTTTTCTGAGAAATCATGATAGGGGGTAAGTCACCTGCCTTGTATAACTAGCCAGGTGACTGCCAGATGACTGTTTTTGCTCTTTGTTGCGTAATATCTGCAAAACTATTGGAACATATATAGTTACAAGACTACCTATAAATTTAGGCACAAATCTTGGACATAATAACTAATATGTTTCATAATTAAACTAATTGACATTAATAAAATCACTTCCCAGAGGACTGTTTTTGCAACGACCCCGATGCATACTTTCATCACAAATGTGGCTCTCAAACTACACTGTTAAAACTAGCGGTTGCGATTGGCACATTTCCGGGGGAAACGCTTGTAGCACCAGCGGCACCCAGTAGGGAGCCGAGATTTTACCCTTGGCTTGGGTGAAAAACTGGCATCCTCAATTCAACAAGCAGCGCGGGTGAAAGATGGAACCGTACAGGAGAGCATAATGGCACCCTCACTGTTTACTATTGCAGATCCCCCCTGTGTTGTGTGCGTTTTTGTTTTTCAATTGTGTTTACTTTTATTTATTGCTTTTATTCACGAAGTCTTGGTACATTTTCATCTTGAATTCCGATTTGAAAATGATCGAAACTTGTAATTTAAGGCATTTTTTCACAGTTTAGACTTTCCAACATATTTCAAAGGAATTCATGACTTGGATTCAACTCAGTAGTTTTAAAATGCTATTGACATTTACTGCAGCATTGTATACCGAAAATGAAGAGAAAAGGCATTTTATGGATCCCTTTCAAAGACAATCAAAAATATTCAGTTGTATTATTCTATCAATTAAAAATTGAATCGCTTCATTAACTTCTAAAATTTTAATCAAGAGTAACATATTAATACGTATGTATAATAGTGCGACATTTAAATATCTTTATAGAATAAAAGATAGGGGTATTTGAAAAGCACTGTTTGTTAAACATCAAGTTTCTCGACAGATTAAAAATCGAAATATATTTTAAGGATCTATTCATTTCAACTAAAGGAAGAAAAAAAAAGTAAGCTCTGGCAATAACGAACTCATCATTTGTTATCAATAACGTCAACGAAAGATATTAGCGAAAGCACGAAATGCATATCATGGCATTACAATAGTATATACATATACGTATGATTATAACAAATTAGAAAGAAAGAAAGCGTCAGGCAGGTTTTTTTCCCCTTTCCTTCGCGTTCTGCTGCTTGTTGACTGTGTCTACGCGGCAAAAGAGAATCGCTACACAGAGATAAATTTCCGTTAAAACACTTTGAAATGATTGTAAAATGTTAGAAATTCTTAGAACTTGGATTAAATGCATGTACTTACGTGAGAATTCGAAGATTAATATGAAGAATTAATCCATTTTTGTAATAAACTCAAGGTGAAATCCAAGACTGATAATTCTGTACCGAGAATTCTGTCGTGTCGACGTAAACAAGATGTCTGCTATTCAAATGGTTGATGATGATGATGAGAGCTTGGAGTCGCAATGCGCAGACGCAGGCTATCAGAGGTGCCTTTTAGAGGTCTCACTGAGCATGCGCAAGCCTATAGGATGCCGATGGCGCTACAGAGTAAGCATGAAGTACCCTCTGAGAGGCCTTTTGGTACCGAAAGAGCTTTTCAAATGCACTATGGCTCCCCATGGCACCTTGCTTTCAGCCAGCTTTCTTATTGGCACCCCGGCGGCACCCGTAGTTTTAACAGTGTAACAAAGTACCGTTTCATTACCGTTCTCAGAAATTTCAGCAAATTCACACTGATTGCATTAAACTTCATGTCAAAAAACATTTGCAAGAGTAACAATATTTTTCTATTGGAGCTTTAAATTTGTGGCAGCGGACTGTTTGAAAAATCTCCGGACAGAATTCACTTAACAATTTTAAGTTTTAGAAATACGTAATTAGACCTTATTTCATAAAAAAGATATAGTTTCATTATTCTATTTTTAGATATTAATTGCCAAATTTATGTATTGTTAAAAGGTTTTTTGAAATATTGCCTTTAAGTGTTAAACTATTGGATTGGGACAGTCAGGGGACTGTTTTTGGTGCTTAGATAATTTCTAGAAAAAAATTAAATTGTTATCGCTCCAAATACAATTGGGCTAAAAAGTATTAGTGCTTTACTTGTATTAAGAGCGAAAATTACTTTATTACACTTTTTTTTAATACTCGGTCCGGACATCCAATTACGAGTTTACAGAAAATCGTCCATACAGAAAATGAATATTCTCAAGAAATAAACTTAATAGAAAATACTTCACTCGGTTAGAATGCTGTAAAATCCATCATTGGAAAGGCATAATTTGTAATAACCTTATTCTTGTTATTTACAGAACCAACTTCTGCAAGAAATTCTGGAGAAAGTTCATGACTACAACAACGCGAGAGACGAAGACAATTAAAAGATGACATTTTGAAACGAGAGACGAACTTTTAAATTAAAATTGAAATGCTTTGCTTTTACGCGTACAACTTTAAACTTTCTTTTAGAAGTTTTCCATTTCAAATTATTCATCCATTATATATTCTTTTATGCATTTGTGTTCTCGTAAGAAGTATGTATTTTAGTTGGTAGACTGGTAGAAGTTTTTTTGGATACGAGAATGGATAATAAAATATTTTTTTTAGTTGGAGTATTTGTTTAATACTGTTACACTGTGTTGAGTGATTCATTGCGAGAGAGAGAGAGAAAAAAAAGGTGACTTCAATGTTGTTGTACAAGCGAAGCTGGCAATATGTGATGCGCTGCTTCACTTTTCCAACTATACTTGTAATAGTAATTTGGCGTGAACTCAAACTTCTACAGTACATACATGTGCCACAGGGACATGTTTATAGGGTGGGTGGGCATCCATTCACAATTTGCTAAATATCAAAGTCTTTTTCTCTTACAAGCAATGAAATATAAAACAATTTTCGTACCACATATTCTTTTCATAGTATACATTTTCAGTATATGATAAAAAAAAAAAATTTGGGTGGCTGCTTTTAGGGGGAAATAACGCAGTTTAAAGTCGAGCGAAAATGAACTAAAAACCATACTTTGCGGTCGATTAACTAAAGAAAGCAACACCCCCAACCCAAATAACTATGGGGTCCTCATAACCAGATAATGTACAATCAATAAATGTAAACATAACCTCGGGGTGGTGTTTCTGCAAAAAACTACAACGCACTGAATTGCGTCTTTCGGTCGTTTTACCAAAAAAGTGCTGCAAAACATCAATTTTTGGGAATTTTTACCGAGTGAAAAACATTTTTTGGTTGGCTAAAAACTTCATAAATTTCACTTCTCATGACTTACTTTCACATACATAAAAATACTGAGGCAAATCAAAAACTGTCACTGCCCTTGTCTGAATTTCAAAATAATGGCTCATTATAGACGAATATTATGAATATCATCCTAAGTAAAGAGAATATGACTTGTTATAATTTTGGGTTTGATTTTGCTTAAGTAAAAAACTTTTATACAATTTTGTAATTGACGTTACACTAAAGGGAGGCCTAATTTATAAAACATGTTTACAAAACAATTATAACAGTTTAGACTTTCTTTGTTAGTCAAATCTCTTTTTATATAAATTAAATTTCAATAAAAAAATAAGACTTTAAGACATACCAGTTGTGACGTATAAATCCAACGTTAAAGAAGCACAAATATACAGGTATACTGCAGACGCGTGTTTCGGGGCTACAAAGAACCCCTTTTTCAATGCAAAGAAGTGTGAGCTTTAGGATGAAGAATCATCCGATAAAAGATCGCCTGCAAATAGATTAGTTTATTATCACATTTTATCGCATTTTTTAAATAAAAACAAAAGAAAAAAAAATCTACTAGATTTTTTTAATTAAAAAAAAAGAGAGAAATTAAATTATTGTTGTTTCATGGTGGAATACGGATGAAAAGTTGCAGCTTGAACTGCAAATGAGTTAGGTGTGTGGAAAATATGCCAGTTTTGCTCTTTAGTTAAAATCGAAGAAAATACTTTTTCTGGGATTTCCTTTTTTTTCCGATGCCAAACATTTAGCAACATTAAAAAAAAAAAAAAATTAAAAACTTTTCGGGAGACAAAGAAAAAGCGCTTTATATCCGAATGAGCGATATAATGAGGCCCAATAATGAGGGGTTACTATATCTGAAACTATGTTCTATGTTTGAAGAGCTAAATCTTCAACTATTTCACACAGAGTTTGGAGACAAACGAAATTATTTTTTAAACGAATGAAAATAGTTTTAAGGTTTGAAATGTTATAAAATCAGCTGATAACGATGGACACTTGGACATTATGTTTTTGCGCCAGAGTAATACGACTTTGAAGGTTATTATTTGACTATCTGTACCAGATGTTGTTGAGCCACAATTCTAAACCCTCTGACTTTGCAAAGGAAGAGAAGTGAAATGTACCTATGGCTTGGATTGGCTCAGGTGATTGACGTCATCATCTGGCATCTCATATAGTGCTGTGTGTTCCGTGTGTTCTCCACGTGTATACTTCGCAGCAGTTTAACTTAGCATTGACGTCACTACGGGCGGAGCCACAGCGTGACGTTAGCCTATGAAAAACGAGCTAGATAAAACGTCACAGCCTACTTGGCGAATTAGAGGAGACCGCTGACTGCTTGTGAGCTCTTATTGGCTCCGCTCGTAGTGACGTCACTGACAAGTTAAACTGCTGCGAAGTATAGTTAGTTCGGCAGTTGGGTGCCGCTTCCTGGTCTTCGTGTTTGTTGTTATTGTAGTGTGTTTTTATCTTGTTCACGTTTTAACGTTCGTTGGGTTTCAATAAAGAAGTTTTACCTTTTACAATTTTAAGTCCACTGCCTCTGCTTATACTTGGAATCTTAACAACCTTTTTCTATGAAAAATGGTACAAAGAATTTTTTTGTAATTTAAATGCGAAATTTTTAATGTAGATGTACGATGGAAGTTGAATCTTTTGTTCAATATGATCTAATTTTGATTTTAAACATTGAATTTATTATGTCTCACTTAACAGTGCAAGTTGTCTCCGTGTACTCCGACCATGGGATATACAGTGAGACAAAAATGTATACTTCATTTTTTTTTATATCATTACAAGTATTTAAATAATAATTAACTTTTTTTGTCTCAGAAGATTTTATACTTAAGTTATATTACGAATTCATGAAAGTTTCCGAATGTCTTGATTTTTATCTTTTTCGTCTCACACTGTGCCCCGGTGTTTCTATTAAAAATATTTGAATACTGTTTCTTGTATTAACTGCAGAATCTATAATGATCTATCAATCTAGTTTTTTGATTAAGTGCTTTTTGTAAGAAAGTTTACACAAAACATCGGAGCGTAATGAAAAATATTCCTTTCCGATCAATTATTTTGGATCAGTTATCATTTATCAAGTGTAAAAAATATTCACCAAAGAATGATAAAAAGACCACCCGTGCAATAATGCATTTTCCTCCTACTGTATTGTAGCTTTTGCGGATTAGAAAATAATTGCTTTAGAGCGAAAATCGATTAAAAATAAAATATATATTTTTTATTTATTTATTCTCTTTTTGTAGTGATATTGTTAACGTAGATGACATACCTAAATGATTTAGTTGAATGAAAATAGCTCACCTGAATCGGAAAAAGGCATTGATGCTATTTTTACCTCTTGTAACCTATTGTACCTCTTGTTACTGGAAAAATTATTTTTTTTTTTTCATTTTCTCATTTATTTTTCAACTCATTTGAAAAAGGAAATTATCATTATTAAATATTTTTCCAAATTAAGTGTTTTATCTGTTGTATTTATTTTTATTGTAGTTATTCGGAAGCATCATTTCGTACAGAACAATACACCATTTTTCTTCGAATTTTCTGGCGCAATATAGCCTATTAAAGCTTTTGCGCCATAAAACCCAATAAAACCGACCTTTCAACTTCAATACCACAAAGAAAACCAACAGTTTTTAAGTTTGAAAGAGCCAAACTCTATAATTTAACATATTTATAAGTGTCACAAAATAGAAATTTCAAAAGTATTACTTCGAATGTGCGTATGTGAATAAACGCATCTATCCTATTGAATAATTAAAAGACATCGAACATTTAACAGAAGCTAAGTCACGCAGTGCACGCATCAGCTTTCTTTCCCTTCATTGAAAATATACGCAACGGCGTCGTCTTCTTTTACATTTTTCTTGTTTATGCCCTTTTAGCCTCTATTGTAGCAAAAAGCAATGTAACATCGAATATGAAAAAACAAAAGTCTGGTTACGGCCCTAGTTCACCGTTAATATTGAATCAATATCAGAAAAGGTTGTAACACCTCAGACTAGGAGTACGCAGACAAATCATTTCAGGGGGGGGGGGGGGCTGAGTCAAGACTCTTTGAGGGAGGGGAAGCATCTCCTGAAATGTAGCTAAGAAAAGTAAATGTCTCGAATTTCTGCTTTAATGTCTATTTAAATCGACAAAAATACGTCATTAAAAAAACATTTTTTTCATTAAAATTATTGTGAAGAAAGCGTTTTGGTGGACACAGAGAATGATAATTTCAAAAAAAAAAAAAAAAAATTCATTGAAAGAAGTGTTTCTGAAACACTTGTTTGCAATATTTTGGCAAATTAACGCTCTAATTGTTAATTTTGCAGTTTATTTTACTATTGTTTTCAATAGTGTGGGTTTCAATCAATTTTCTAAAATTTATTTAAGAGAATTAGGTGACTGAAAAACATTAATCTGCATTTCTAAAACCTAGATTTGCAATAAAAATTAACAAAATGGAATAATAGGAGAATCATGAGCGTACAGTAAAATAGACATGTCAAAACAAAAAAAAATATTTCTTTTAATTTATCCTATGCTTAATTATCTGTTCTGAAAGCTTTTCAAATTTTGGGATTTAAAAAAAAAAGAAAATTAATAATAATAAAAAAAATTAAAATTCGTTTTGAAAATTTCGGAGGGGGCTGCAGCCCTATCAGAGCAGCCCCTGAGTACGCAACTGACTCAGACTGTAAGAAATGTTTTGCATATCGCCTGTGTAAAAGGAAGACGGCAAAGGAATAAACCCGTTATTTCAGAAATGAATAGAATCAAGCGGCTTGAGTTTGCGAAAAAACATATAAATAGAAGAAACACATAAGGTAAGCATTTGCTCAATGTATTTCTATTTTGAGAAATGAACGCAATGCAACAAAAATAATGACTTAAGATTTCCGCTTTTAACAAAATGTTAAAATTGAAAAAGAATAGAAAGGATACTTGTATTTGTAACCATAGTGTGGTATTTTGCAACAAAAAATAAAGAGAAAGTGAGAAAACGGGAATTGCAGCTAATTTATAAATGCAGATAAACTAACATTTCAAAGCATGCCCTAACAACTTTATAGCCGAAATAGAACTATATGCTAGAGTTGGGGAGGAGGAGGGGTCAAAGTAAGCAGTTTTAGATTTTCTTCAATTTTTAGAGAATTGTTTATAAAATTTCAAAAGATTGTTGTATTCATTTTATACATTAGGATAAGAGAAAATAAAGAGAAAGTGAGAAAACAGGAACTGCATCTAATTTACAAATGCAGATAAACTAACATTTCAAAGCATGCCCTAACAACTTTATAGCCGAAATAGAAGAACTATATGCTAGAGTTGGGGAGGGGTAAAAGTAAGCAGTTTTATATTTTCTTCAATTTGTAGAGAATTGTTTATAAAATTTCGAAAGATTATTGCATTCATTTTATACATTAGGATATCGACTACATGCTTTTCAAGACTCGGACCAATTGGGGCATCATTAATCAAAATATCGCATTTTTTCCTAACATTACCATTGCGGACTTTTACCAATGGGATATAAGTATGCAGCACGTACTTATGCCCCATGACAAGAAAAATGAGGGTAATTGATAAAATTCAAATTGAAAATTTGTTATTTTAATATAGTGTCAATGTTGACAAATGAAAATAATAGCAATAAGATTGTTAATAAGTAATCACTGAAGCCTTAACCACGAAATATTAACACAAACTAATTAATACATTTACAAACTAATGATCACAAGAAGTTTTAAGCTGACAACGTTTTTTTATTTTATTTATTTATTTATTTATTTATTTATTTATTTTTTTTTTTTGCTGCAAAAATCTTACTACCTAGTTTTTGTTTTTAACTGGAATGATTTACTTAAAGATGTAGTAGACGAGCAAGATCTTCAGGTCAAAAGAAAACTAATGGTATTTTGGAAGATAGAATCTTTCTGTTCTTTTAAAAAAGTTTCCTGAAATAGACCAAGCTGATTTGCTCCAGCCTCCCTTCTATTAGGAATGCACCAATTAATCGGCGGTACCGAAGAATCGTCCATAATCGGCCACTTTGATGATTATTTATAATAGGCAAAATTGGGCCGATGAATTGGTGAATTTTTTTTTTTAATACACTAATGAATAAATTTGTTAAAAGTAAATAAATAATATTTTCTGCAAACACGTGACATATATGCACTGTTGCAGCATTTTTCGTGTGTCGATATTTTTCTCCTTTAGAATAGTGCTCTTAGGTAACCTTACAATTTGCACACACAATATAAGTCAAGAATTAAATGGCGACCAATAATTAAAAAAAAATAATGCTCCTAAATTAGCTTTTTCATCACAACATCCTGCCTTTTTTTTTTTTTAATTTTCATTGGTAGTAAAACTGGCTCGAAGAAATTTTATGAAATCATTTAGTGGAAATTAGGAAAATAAATAGTTACTCAGAAATAAATTAGTAATTATTCCTAAAATCGAAATTGTGAACAAAAAAAAAAGTGATGGAGAAATTAGCAGGGCTGCGGAGTCGGAGGAAAAATGGTCGACTCCGACTCCAACTCCGGGATTTTAAAACTTCCGACTCCGACTCCCGACTCCTGCTTTTTTTTATTATTTATTTTTTTTACCCAAATGCGAAGAGGGAAAAACCCTAAGCAAAGGTTGAAATATTAAGTCCATTTTTAAAAGTTTGATTTTTATTCATGGTCGTAGCCAGGACTCACTTTAGGGGGGGTAGCAAGCTGGGGTATCCCAGTTGGAGGTCATGGGAGGTCATTGTGACCTCTCAAAAAGTTCAATTTTCTCAAGAATTCTCGCAGGTAATATCACCACATTTACCTCAATTCCCGGAGGTCATTGTGACCTCCCAAAAAGTTCCTTTTCTCCAGAGCAAAAGACAAGTGCCGCTCTTGTCATTTGACTCCGTACAAAACTAATCCTTTTCTTATTAAATGTCCAGACTTTATTTTAACACACTACATTTCTGCAGCAAATATTTTTTATTCACTTGCATAAGCCCAAATATAGCAATTTGTTTCACAAAGCAGACCCCGCCATTTGGAAGCAATTTTTAATGATCCTAGATGCTTAGGATTTGGATATTGGACGCTGAAAATTTGTATCTGTTAGTTTCAAAGACATGTTTTCGCCTCCATAAAATTTCATCCAAATCGGAGGTGGTCGGAGTCGGAGTCGACATGTTTTTCAGCGACTCCGACTCCTTTGGTCCAAAATCAGTCCGACTCCGACTCTTCGACTCCAACTCCGACTCCGCAGCCCTGGAAATTGGTAGCATTAAAAATATTATTCATGAACACTAATCGACGCTGCCGATTATCATTAACCGATTAATCGGCAATCGGCCAATTTGCTTATCGGTGTATCCCGACCTTTTATAAAAGCTTTCCTAATGCCTCAACAGTAAAGCATACCGTTCTTGCGAGTTACCGAGTGGACATTACTGAATTCATAGGCAGTTTGTCCAAGGGGGCAAGGGAGAAGACTTCCCTCCCACTTCCAAAACTGATGGGGACTTGCCCCCTCACTTTTCAGAGTTAAATTTAATGATGGATTGAAAAATGATTTTTTACTCAGAGGATTGGTTTATTTCATGAAAATAAAAGCTGAAAATTTAAAAAAAAAAAAAGGACTTTCTTCAGGTTATTTCATAAAAATGGAACTTTGAATCAGAAGGGAGCTGTTCTGATTTGAGGCCATATTATTATTCTTTTTTTTAATAATGGGTCATTAAATCCGTAATGTTAAAATCTAATAATATAGACAAATTCCATACACAGCACAGTTTCAGATGTGCTGCTTTCAACTTCTCCCCCCCCCTCACACATACACTTTTTTTTATGCAGCAGCCCCCTGTGACAAAAGAACAACATGATATGAAAGATTGTTCATTAAAGTTCTTCTTTAAATTTTTCTTACTCGCCTCCTAAAACAAAATAGGAATCAAGCAACATAAACTCAAGTGAAATTCACATGGTTGGCTACATGGGACCAGCACTGCATGGAAGTAAGCACTGCGAACTTTCCCCCCAAGGGTCTGCGAAATTTTATTCTGTTTCGCAAATTCGTGAAGCCTCATTAGGCCATTAATGACATAAAGTCAGTAAATTACGAACACATATTAAATATATTGAACACATAAAACACATTAAAGTTGTTTTTGCTGTAAGTACTGTAAATATTACATCAGTTCTGTTCAAAACACACTTACCCCATTTTCTTCCGCTTAAAGTAATGTCCATCAATGAGATTTTGTTTCACAGCTGAAACTGTTTTGGAAGAAACTGGTGGCTGGTCAAGAAAATACATTAGATCCGTTAAAAAAAAGTCACTGCGTGCTTTTGCCCCGTGCATTACTAAAAAGTTATTAAACTATTTTTACACTTGAGATAAAAATGGAACAAAAACTGCTGCCGCTCCTTAGTCATTGAGATAAAAATACAAAAAAAGACTTCGAAAATATCTTATACGACCTAAGTACTCATTCAAAAGCTACGAATCAAGTGTCTATACTTTACTTTAGGGGAAAATGTTCCCTTCCCTTTAGGGACTTTTTTGTTGACATTTCAACGCATTACTTTTTTTTTTTGGGGGGGGGGGTGTTTCTCAGTAAGTAATTTCTAAATTCTTTTCATAATTTATCTTAAATAATAGGAATCAGACAAAAGTTACAACGAATATCAGTAAGAATGTAAATTTTTTTTAAGATGGAAGAGGGATTTTTGCGAATTTTATCAACTTTAGCTGCGGGACTAGTAGTTACATGATGACAACATGGCTGCACTAAGGATAGTAAGGTAAGATTTTGTTTTATTTATTTTGGAGTGTATTCGTTGTGCAGGAATCTCTAACAGTGACTTAAAAGTGCAGATACTTTATATATCCCTTGGCTATATTTTCTTGTGTGACTAGAAGTCGTAGTTTCTTAGCGTATTATTAAATCTTTGATACACATACCATAGTTTGAGAATTCTTAAAGTAAGGATTCTCAGAAGAAAAAAAAAGTTTCTTTTTTTCGCTTTATATTTGATATTGTAATTGTAGAGTTTCACTTTAAAAAATCAGGAACTTAGTCAATCTTTATACAGAGCCCGATCTTCGATTTTTCAAAGCCGGTAAAAGATCTTGAAATTGTCGCGCTCCTTCAAGTTTTTATATCCAGTATTAAACACAATAAAAAAAACAAAAATAGGGTGATTTTGTTGTTCCATGAAAGTTGCCGCCCAGGGCAAAAGGCCCTGCTTGCTTCCCTCTAGACCCGACACTGGCTTTATATTTAACTTTTAAATTACGAATCTTCCCTCGCTGAACACAACTGAGATTGTGTCAACGATTCCTCTGATAAATATTAAAAGTATTTTTTTCGTTGTGTGCTGTGGTGATGTTATGTGAGGTACGTGATAATACTAAATATATCTTAGCTTTTATCAATAATACTTGAATTTTCTCATCACTTTATCCTATGTAATCATGATAGTTATTTCCAAAACGTATTTATTTTGCTTATGTCAAACCTTTCTTGGAGTATATCGTCTTTTAGACAAAATTCAAGGCGTCGTTAAGCATTTTGCATTCATTGATTAAGCTTACGTTTTTGGTATTGATATAGATATATATTTTTAAAATTTTATTTTCAGCGGTGTTTCACAATCTTTTCTCAACAAGCTAACAGTTTTTTTTTTTTTTGCTAAAAACTATGACAAAGCTCAGAATTGGTCCGAATCATTTGTAAAGTTATATAAGCTGTTATATATCGTCATAAATTCATATAGACGATGAAAAATGTATCAAAAAGGGAAATTATTGACTTTACGCTCATTTCTTTCAGTTGGTCAGAATAAAAAGATATTTTCACAGTTTAATATTACAATGAAAGAACTAGCAATGCCTTAAACCTTCAAATACTTGTATGGCGATACTCTGTAAACTCGTCATCTTCCATACAGAATCTGTTCGGGCATGTTTTTTTTTTTTGAAATGTTCGTAGAGTATTAATACTGTTGTTCAGGAAATGAATCTATTACTTTGGTTAGAAAGAGGGTCAGTTGAAGTTTATGTTTTTCTGATAAATGATAACAGGGGACTGTGCCACGAGACTCTTTATTTTCATTTGGCTGCGTAATGTCTGCGAAATTATTCGAACATAATTTATTACGAAACTACTCATACATGTAGACACAAATAACGGACGTAATAAATAATGTCTCTTAATTAAACTAAGTAACATTAGTAAAATTAATTACCAGAGGATTGTTTCCGCAACGACCAAGATACATACTTTCATCACAAACATATCTTTGAAACTAAATAAAGTGGCGTTTCAAAACCGTTCTCGGCAGTTTCGACAAACTCACACTGATTATGCTAAACTTCATGCCAAAAAGCATTTGCAAGAGTAGTAGATTTTTTCTATTGCAGATTTGAATTTGTGGGGGACTGTTTGAAAAACTCCGGTCAGAACTTGCATGACAATTTTAATTATTAGAAGTACGTAATTAGATGTTATTTCATATAAATAAAATATAGTTGCATTATTCTATTTTTAGATATTAGTTGCCAAATTTATGAGCTGTTAATAGGTTTTTAGAAATATTTCCTTTAAGTGTTAGACTACACGATTATTGGACCAGCCAGGGAACTGTGTTTTTAGCACTTAGATAATTTCTAGAAAAAAATTCAATTGTTATCCCTCCAAATACAATTGGGCTACAAAGTATTAATGCTTCATTTGAATTAAGAGAGATACTTACTTTATTACACTTTATTATTTTTAAAATACTCGGTTCGGACAGCGAATTACGAGTTTACAGAGAAACGCCAGTACAAAAACTAAACAATTTTATATTTTGTCAATCAAAAAAAAAAGAGGAAATGCTGCTTTCCTCAAAAACAAATTAAAAAAATAATAAAAAAAGAAAAGACTCAAAATGATGCTGTTATTAAAGAAAAATCCTTAGCTTACCAATCTTGTATCATCTGACTGCAATTATAATAAAAACCCTTCATTTAGTGTAAACCTTTGGATATCATCTTTTTAAATGACTCAGTATTTTCGATAAATTCTGTGGACAACATACATGTTTTGAGTCACAAAGTGTTTTACTCTTTAAGGTAAATGCCTTGTTTTTGCGTAATTAAGCAGTTTTTGAGAAATAAAGAAACTTTACTTCCTAGAATATTTATACACAAGCTAGTGAGCGTAAATAGCTTGTCCATAATTAATACTATTAAAATCTGTCCGCGTCGTTCTGTCTGTCAGTCTGTCTGTCAGTCTGACTGTCCGTCTGTTTGTCCGTCTAAAGCTTGAACTCCTCAAAAACCGCTGAGAGTAGAGAATCAAACATCGTTCCATTCTATTCGAAATTTTCTAAGACAATAAAATCAACCCCGTAATTGTACAACGATAATTAGCTGAGATATTAATTAAAACGTTAATTAATTTTTTTGCACTTTTTAAAATTCCAAGACATTTATTTCTTTCTGTTGCCATTTTAAATTAAAACGTTAATTAAATTATTGAACTATTTAAAATTCAGAGACTTTTATTTCTTTCCGTTGCCGTTTTGAATTAACTAATGAGGAACTAATGTGGTGCAAATGTCTAATTGGATATAAGCTAGCATTCCGTCCAATGTCTCCAGTGTAAGATGTAGGACCAGTTGACTTGCTGTCTATAGACTCAAATTGATGTAATGGCAACTCATTAAAATGAAGTAAGCAGACAATTCATTGGACTGGTTTTTGAAGCTTCAATTCAGTGCTACGAATTGCACCATTAGGTACGCCTATGGTTAGTACAGTACTGTCACGCCCAAGTTACGAGATTTCGTACTGGTCACCTCTATTTGTTTATAGGGAGAAAAATTGCGATGTTTCACCTTTTGGCAGAATGCCAAACCTAGTATGCCTTGAATGTGAAGTATGCAAAAGGTAAACAGTTATACAGAAAAGTACCAAAATGCGTCAAAAATTCCAAAATTAGATGCTGATTAGGCGGCAGAAGATATTAACCTATAACTCTAATTTTTTGTGTGTTTAAAGTTTATTCAATTAAGCAACGTTTAAGCGTTACCCCAAAATTATAGACAATATTTGGTGTTATTTATTATTTTTTTGTAATTTACTAATTTTAATGCCAAATTTTCGGATTTTTCGGTCCTTTGAGGCAGATGAAGATATCAACCTAGAACTTTAACCCTACACTGCATGATTTTTTATTTTTCTTAGAAAAAAATATATGTGTTTGTCAATGTAATAAGAAAACATGGAAAAATACTTAAAAAAATTTAACTCTAAATTTTCACCACTTTCTAATTAAAAATAATTTTGTTGCAAACGGCTACATCATGCATTCAACAGATAAAAATGATTTTAAATGATAGTCTTGAAATTAGATTTTTCGTAAAAAAATAGAGGAATTGATTTGACATTTGGTGCACTGTACTCTTGTAATCCTTTACATTTTGACATTTTACATCATTGTTTATTTGTACTGTGTTCTTTCCGATGATCAATTCTGTCAAATCTGATATATTTTGGAGGTTCTCTCGCGCAAGCTTTCTTTTTTCTTTTTTTTTGGTTTATAACTAGTTCCTCTGTAGCTAATGGTCTCCCTCTTTTTAATATGCTTTTATTAATTTCGCATGTGGGTTTGTTTGTATGAGTGTGTATGTAACTCTGAATAAAAGATATAATTTACGTTCTTTGCAAATATAAAAGTAATATATTTAATATTATTTTAATACTAAAGGCTAAACTGTATTGCATGTTGATGTATTATAAGTGCATGTAAACTTAAGGGCGGATATTCAGTAGTTTTGAAAATCAGAGGGAAACCCGTGATGATCACAGCGCATTCCTACGTAAAAGCGTATTTTTTAGTTTTTTTCAAAACTATATTTGAAAATTATTAATGGTTTTACTTGTCCGTATAAGCACAACGTTTGTGCTAACTCAAATCTAAAATGAACACGTTTTGAAGGCTTTTCCCTATTGATTTTTTGTTTGTTCACTCTGTTGAACATCAACTAAGCATTGATAATTGCGAGGTCTAATAAACGGTAGAACAGCCGAAAGTACCACTTTGGGGTCCGCATGATTATTTTATACCTTCCAAAAAGAGAAAGAAGTTAGCGCGAAACATAAACAAAGCACATACTTTATGAACTAAAGAGATGAATTGAAGTGTTCTCTGGATGCTTACTGCATAATGTTGCCAAATGGTTACAGATATGCATTATGTCCTAGATTTTTTCCAAATAATTATTTTGATGTAAAACGCATCTCAAACGAAAGATAAATGTTTATTTTATTCATGTTACTTCTTTAAAAGACAAAGAAAAATATTTCATTGTAAAAAATAATTTCAAAACTTGGTAGTTTAAGTGATTTTAAAAGATATCCACATGGATTCATTTAAGAGCATGTAACAGACCAGTGCTGCCATGTATGGAGGATAAATGGTGATAATTGTTTTAAATATACCCAATACTTGCTTTTTATGCATTGAGTTGATTTATGACTACATTCTGATATTCATAAGGAGGACAAATTGTCCATGTATCCAATTGGCAACACCATGCAGTGTAGGGTTAAGATTTCTCGCACATCTTAGTGATGGCAGTACACAACTTTTCCGCACTACCGCTAAACGATCTGAGAAAATTCGATTTTTTCGATACGGCCTATTTTTGATGCTGGAAAGCTTTTTAGCGAGCCGCTTTAGCTGGGAGTAGTTCATTGAAACGTTCCTCGTTACTTTAAAGGCGCGCCACCTTGGCTGCGAGTAGTTTGTTGAAACTTTCCTTACTACTTTTAAAGGCACAGGGCGGCCTTGCGACGCCTTGCCATGCAGCTAGTTAATACTATTGAAATCTGTCTGCGTTTGTCTGTCCGTCTGAAGCTTGAACTCCTTAAAAACCGCTAAGTGTAGAGAATCGAATGAGGAACCATTCGATTTGAAATTTTCCAAGGAAAACAATAAAACCAACCACGTAATTGTACGACTTTAATCAGCTGATGTATTAATTAAAACGTTAATTAATCTTTTTCCACTTTTTAAAATTCGAAGACATATATTTCTTTCAGTTGCCATTTTGAATACGTGTAGCAATAAAGTTCTAACAATTATTTTTATTCTAATTAATGACTTTTTTTACTGTTGCCGTTTTGAAAATGTGTTTCAAATGAAATTCTAATTGATGTTTCTAGCAGAGACTTTTTTTTTGGCTGCGATCCAAATATTGAAACAACTTTTTCGTTTAGAATTTTGTAATTAATTTTACAGGAAGAAAGCAGTTTAGGAATAATTGAAGGGGCAAGTGGATGAAGGTGGTATGTGACATTTGCATTTCGCCGATTTACACAAATTCAAATTAGTGTGAGTTCAATTGTGTTAACTCACAAATACAATTGAAGGGGCAAGTGTATAAAGGTGATACGTGACAATTTTTGAAATTTCTAGAAAAGTTTTCAAAAAAAAAAAAAAAAATCCCTTATCTTCCTCCATGGTAAAAAGTAAGGAGCTTGTTAAATATTAGAGATTCACCTTAGCGAGTCGCGGAGCGAGGAGTTTTTTTGAATATTAGCAAGCCGCTGTGGCCGCGAGTAGTTTTTTGAAACCTTCTTCACTACTTTAAAGGCCCGAAGCGCCCGTGCAACGCCGGGCCACGCAGCTACTTATTAATAACAGCTGAATGCATTGCATAATTTTGAGAACAAAAACTGTTAGTTTGAGACGAATACATGTGCATTTTAATAATCTTAAGAAATAAAATTAAATACTTACTCACATTTATAAATATTTAAAAATCAGATAACCAGGAGTTTTGTCACATTATATTACATATCGAATTGTATATTTTTATTCAGTATCCTTTGTATATATTTAACTAGAAGTATACTTGTGCAACTGCCGTAACGTAGTGCTTTTTGTTACGTCTGTAATAAAAAATGTTACATCTGCAAGGGCATTTTTCAACCCCCCGACACAACAAGGAAAGGGGCTATAAGTTTGACGTGTCTTTCGATCTGTGTATCTGTTTGTGGCAGTCTAAGGCCCTAAACGTGTTCTTCGATACGTCGCTTCTCTGGGTGACATTAATTAACGAAGGCATTAAGAAAAACCTTTTTAACTTTTTTTCCGATTTTGAAGTGAAAACATACTTGAAATTTTTTAACAATACTACCAAAAGAAAGAGAAATTTTTCTGCGTCTGATAGAATGTGTTTAGAACTTCCATGTTATACAAAACTCGAATTATAACGTTTTTTGGCAAATGCGGCTAAGCCTTCATTTACGCGATTGGAAACCGATGTCATAGCTGGCCGACAAGGAAAGTAAACTTAATAGTTTAAAATATTTATCTATTGCTGGTATATATTTGTGAGCAATTAAAATACTTGTAATTGGTTTGAGTAATGAGGATTTTGAACAGATTTTCAATTTTAGCTCTTTATTCTGCTTTTGCGATTAGCAAATTTTACGACTAACTAGCAGCGTGGCCCGGCGTTGCACGGGCGCTTCGCGCTATTGATGTAGTGAAGAATGTTTCAACAAACTACTCACCGCCAAGGCGGCTCGCTTGAAGAGAAAGAGATTCTGGCACGGTTCCAACTCGAAACTTGTGCGAGAGAATACTGCGAAATAGCGAATTGACGTAACTTCCTCGTTGGGAAGGAATGACAACAGGAGAATTTTTTTTTTCAATTGATATATCTGTTAATTAAAATCCTAGAACTACGATATTGGTCGTTTTGTTCAGAAGAGAAGATGCAGAATCCAATGGTACCTAGATCGAGTCTGTACTCCCAGCGGTTTTTGAGGAGTTCAAGCTTCAGACAGACAGACGCGAACATATTTCAATAGTATAGATGATTGTCTGTCCTTTTTCGTGTAAACTATGTCCTCCCGAAAACAATTAAATATATTTAAAATTAAAATGCTTGCTGACTAGTGAAGTTCATTTAAATATGATGTCGGCAATCAGGATCTTTTTTTTTCAATTTTTAATTTAATCTTAATACTTGTTAAACTAAAAAAGTTGTAGTGTTTTCAACCACGATGAACAATTAGTCTAATAAATTGCTAGAAGGACCAGAGAATGTTTTTTTTTATTTTTTATTTTGACTTTTTAGCAAGTAACTACTACTTTTGCTTAATTTTTGTTACGGACGTAACATGAAACATCATTTTGCTTCATTTTAATTACACAACTTCAATTTATAAACAGCCCAAATGCCGTTTCGGTATTTCTGTTCTTAAGAAAATTACTTCCCTTTCACATAAAATTGATCACGACTCAGGATTCAATTGGCGTTCACTTTCAACAAAATTTATGAATTTAGCCCTGATTCGGAATTTGTGACTTTACTCTATTATTGCGTTCTTGTGACAGCTAAGCTGGCAATTTAGGATGCGCT
Source organism: Uloborus plumipes (assembly GCA_038373865.1). NCBI lineage: Eukaryota > Metazoa > Arthropoda > Arachnida > Araneae > Uloboridae > Uloborus > Uloborus plumipes. Next base: position 41,453 of record JAXGGA010008339.1, read on the forward strand.
GATTCACTTTTCCATCTGTACCATAATTTGGTGCGAAGTTCGACTTCCACAGTACATACATATGCCACAGGGACCCGTTTATAGCGTGGGTATCCATTTCCAGAACAACAACACATTCACCCAAAGAAAGGACAAGGACGGAAGTAAGAAAGTACACCCATGCCTGAGATGGGATTCGAACCCGGGACCACACCATCAGGGTCAGACTTCTCTGACCACTAGACAAGGTGGCCTTCGTGGCTTTTCTCTATGTCACAATAAAATGACAAAAGAAATGTTAGGTATTCAAGTAAATCTAAGGACAAGAGTTTTGGCTCCTTTAGCAACTACGAAATTACCTGAAGTAGCTTCCTTATTTTTTAACCCATTAAGAACAAGAATCTGAGAGAGTGTCACGCCTGTGATTCATGATATCTCAGATTTTTTCCAAAAAATTACCAAATGTTTATTATCTTATTGAAAGACCAAACCCAGAATGTTTTGTTCTAAAGTTGAGTTGTTTAGTTTTTATGGATCCCTAAAGGTGAAGGTGCGGCATCAAAACTTAAGCGGATTTTCAAGACATGGAAGTTGCTGAAAGCCAAAACTCCTACCAGGAACTGTTGAACTCCAATTTTATTTTTATATATGGAATACAGAAGGTTCGAACTTTACAAAATGATTGTTAAATTTGAGGTAAGTTGTTGCCGTAAGGTCAGTGAAGGCCCTCAAACAAGGCATTTTTGACGTTTTTCAGCTTTTTTGAGGTCCAAAAACAGCTTGTACATTTCAGTTGCCACGGCAAAAGTAGTGTCGTTTGAAAGACCAGTGTAAGCATTTTAAAAAAATGTATAAATAACCGAGGAAAGTTCAACGTGTTTTTAGTTACGTAAGGCCGAAATATGAAAAAATGTCATGTTTTACCGATATTCAATCGGTCATAACTTCCTCTGCCAACAACATATTGAAATATTTTTTTTTTGCCAATGTCATACTCTATTCTTTGTCTTAACAGAACAGTTGAGTCCTTTGAGGCGAAATGTTGAAAACATTTTTACAATTTTTTTTTTCCTGTGCATTTTTTGTAAAAAAAATTTAAGCATTTCGCCTCAAAGGACTCAACTGTTCTGTTAAGACAAGGAATAGAGTATGACATGGGCAAAAAAATATCTCAATATGTTGTTGGCAGAGGAAGTTATGACCGTTTGAATATCGGTAAAACATCGGTAAAACTTTCCTCGGCTATTTATACATTATTTGAAAGTGCTTACACGGGTCTTTCAAACGACACTACTTTTCCGTGACAACTGAAATGTACAAGCTGTTTTTGGACCTCAAAAATGCTGAAAAACGTCAAAAATGCCTTGTTTTGAGCTCCTTCACTGACCTTACGGCAACAGCTTACAACAAATTTAACATTCATTTTGTAATGTTTCAACCCTCTATATTCCATATACAAAAAGAAAATTGGAGTTCAACAGTTCCTGGTAAGAGTTTTGTCTCACAGCAACTTCCATGTCTTGAAAATCTGCTTAATTTTTGATGCCGCACCTTCACCTTTAGGGGTCCATAAAAACTAAACAACTTAACTTTAGAACAAAACATTCTGGATTTGGTCTTTCAATAAGATAATAAACATTTGGTAAATTTTCGGAAAAAATCTGAGAGGTCATGAATCATCTCATAATGCTAGGCGTGACAGTTTCTCAGATTCTTGCTCTTAATGCATGACATTTTTTTTTCAAAGATATTTTGTTTTCTGGTTACAAACAGTGTTTAATGGACAAGAAAAAAAAAATACTATGTAAAAAATGATTTTTTTATTAAGGAAAAAAATCGTCCCTTAAAAGTTACGATAGACACCCGATGGTACATACTTTTTTTACTAAATTTTTTTCTGCCTACGGTATAATATTTTAAAAGACATTTCATAAGACGAAATAAAATCAGCCATTAACATAAACTGGGGAGCTGGGAATAACTTTGAAAACTTAGCTTTTTTTCTTGAGATGGTGAACGATGTAATTTTTGATAGAGATCATATTAAAACTGCTACAGAACACAATTTACAATGGTTATGTGCTGCATCTGTTAATAACGAATTGAAACAATACCAAGGTACAAATTGAACACTATTATTTGGTTGAAATGTTCATTTTTGGGAAATTCAGACCCTTTTTTGGACCGTCCCTAAAAAAGAAAGCTAGGCATTAATGGGTTAAAACGATTTCTGTAAAAAATCCGTGAAACTAGGTCTTGCGAGTCTCCTAGTTTTAGGGTCCTCACCTTTTTTTCCTCTCTTTCTGTGGCTGACCCTGTTTGTAAATACGTACACTCCCGATTATCCGCGGCATTGGGTGTGTATTGGCAGATAATGAAAATCGCGGATAATCCGAAAAAAGCATAAGATAAGGGGTAAAGAAGATAAAAAAATGTCTTTTGCTTAAAATTAATTGCATCCCACTTAAAACGTGATATGTACAAACAGTGACGACAGGTACAGCATAAAAAATTATTTGTATTTGAGGTTCTCAAGCATATAAAATCTATAAAGAAGTGGTACTTACGATAACGCCCAGGTAAAATAATTTATTGGATGAAGTACACCGCACTCTTGGGTAAGAAATGTTAAGAAAAACAAAATTTAAATTCGTGCTTTTTCGAAAAAAATCTGTTAATAGTGTTTGTTTCTTTCCCGAGACCCTCGCGGATAATCGAGAGTTTACTGTATCACCAGATTAAAAAGTCATTCTAGCTTTTAAACAGAAAAATAGATTTTCGCGAGTGAATTAAGTATTCTTTCTTCTATATATATCAAAAAGTAAGGCACGATCGTAAATAATAAAAATAATCCTAAAGCATTCATTTCCTGTGTCATCTGCTTACAATGATGGGTATACTAACGTCTAGAAAGGCAGCAAAACTTTTGCAAATAAGTTGGCTATTTTCAAAAAAGGGGTCGTTTAATTGACGATGAGAACCAATATGAGAAGCTCTTAATATCCGGTCATGCCGATGCGTTATTTTTCTCATGGATACCGTTTTTAAAAAGTTGAATTTGAAATTCTATTCTACCGCCATTTAATAACAGAGAATGACAAAATCGTATTGTAGGGGAATGAGGGGCAAAGTCAAAATTGTTAAGATAGCTCGCTTGTTTCAAAATGAAAAGCATGGAAATTTGTTCTGAGAATTATTGCATGTAAAGAAGGAATAATGCAATCTGTAATACAATTACCGTTGAAACATTATTTTTCACCTTTTTTCAGTTATTTTGTACCTTCAAAAAAGGTGGACATTTTTTAATTTAAAAATCCATGGGGCAAAGTAAAAAATAAATATTTTTGTAATGAAACATTTTTTGTTTGATAATTAAAAATATTGTTCATATCATAAATCAGTAAATAAACAAATATATGAGTTAATAATGAAAAAATAAATGATTCTATTGACATATGAGAAATTATAAATGAGTGAATAAAACTGAGAATGAATAAGAAAATAAGTGACTGTATGAATAAATAAGGGAATTAATAATTAAAGGAATGTAAATGAATTAATAAATAAGGGAAATGCTTTTGTGATTTAATAAACGAATGAAAAAGTAAACGAAATGAGCTATTTCACTTTGCCCGCGTGCACTGCACAAATTACTCTGATCATTTAAAACCAAAACATGCCTAATAGCACAGCACTGGATAGCAATATATCTCAATTGATACTTAAATGATAATTTTAAGTTAATATTGACACACAAATAATCGCACTGAGCTCAAGGTAAGTGCTTAGTATGAATTTAAAACATCTTAACCTGGGTCGGAGTTGACACCCCGATGTGTGAGAGCTTCAATAGTAATATACTTGTTTCTTCACGAAGCAAAAATCGATGTAAAATCGAAAAATCAAAACTCACCTCAAAAGAATCGCAATTTCCTTACTTTCTGCTAGCAACTTATATTTACTGAAAATTCTTTATTGGACATTTAATTCATAGAGTAATATTGAAAACCACTTCTATTTCTAGTGTTGAAAATCCAATATTTATCCGACATTTAAAAACTGACATTAAATCAGTCCTGTATAAAAATAGTATTTTATTTGGTAAAGGGTTAGAATTTCGTGACAGTTGCGCTAACAGTTTTAGGTCATAAAATGATCCTTAAGATGTTATAGTTTACTGTTATTCAACTATTGCCATCATATACAAGACAGCGAAAATACTCCCAACTATTTTCTTTTGTTTCAATGTCCTCTGCCAGTTTTGATGGAAAAATTTTAGTCTGTAGCTATATAACCATGTAATTTTGAAATGAATTCAGCACAATTCTGTCCCTCAGTTAAGAAAACTCATGAAATTAAACATAGTAATAAAAGTGTACCAGCATTTGAAACAATTAGCCCAAATGGAACACAGGGGTCTTGAACCTTTTTTAAAGCAAAAAGTTTAGTATAATAGCAATAGAAAGAATAAGCACATGCTTGGCACTCTTTAAATAACTTGAGCCTATGCAACAATTAAAGTAATGCATCTTATCTACCTATGAATTGGGAAATGTTTATTAACTGCCGTACTGCCGAATAAGTGTCATTAGAAGTCAAATCACTCGTTTCATCAATTTCATCAGCTTAAGATAATTTAATAAGAATAAAATATAAAAAAGCTTTTTAAGCTTAAAGACTATTGCTATCAGCTTGATTCGCACTAAAAGTATAAAATGAAATAAATATATGATTCCTTGGGGACAAAAGTCAAAAATTTCAGTTGATCCATATATGTTGATTAATTCTGAAGCAGCAAATAAAATTTAAATAAAAATTTGAGAGACGAAATAGGCGGTACATTTAAAGCTATTCAGACTAAGCTGTATACCGCCTATTTCTTCTCTCAAATTTTTAATTAAAATTTTATTTGCTGCTTTAGAATTTATCAACATATAAAGATATAATTAGAAATTGTTGACTGTTGTCATCAAGAAGTCATATATTTATTTTATTTCATACTTTTTAGTGCAAATCAAGCTGATAGAAATAGTCTTTAAACTTCTTAATTTTTTTTTAATATTTAATTTTAAAGTTTTTTAGTTTTAATATTTTCTAATTTAAAATCTGTTTAATATTTTGTTTTAGTATTTTACACTGATATATTTTTTGAACTGAAAAAAAAAATTATTATTTAAAATCTTCAAAAAATTACCAATTTCAATGAAAGTATAGCAATGAAGTATAAAGACATTTTTCTCTCTTGGACGGAGGTGTTCGTTATATCGAGCGACTACTATATTCGTTTATTTAATGTTTGTAAGGTTTATGCTTTCCTACTACCAATCAATATTGCATAAATTCGTAAGTTATTTTAATGACACGATAGGATCGAACCCCGAACCCTGAACTTACGGCGTACAGAGCAATGCAAGCCCTTTGATCACTGTGCCGGTGAAAGCACGTCTTGGTTACGTTCATAAGACTTCAAGAGCTCTGCGCCGATGAAAGCGAAAGTGTCGTACATCTCGCCGGACTGAATCTAACCCGGTTACCGGAAGCAAAGTGAAAATTATGACAGAGGAAGTAACAAGATAGTCTTTGAAAAACTATTAAATCACCATTTGATAATAACCAGCTAAGTATTGAAACTTATAATCCTAACTCGATGGCTGAGTCTGCTTAAAAATCTGTTTTTGAGAATTTTTAATTAAAACCACAGCACTAGAAGCAATTAAATGTAGAAATGGCTCTTTTTGTCAAAAGAAGTTTAGTCACTAATTTTTTAAAAAAATTCCAGAAAAATAAATTTTAGATAGGAAATTTTACTCAATACAGTTAAATTGTCGTTGTATCACAATACATTAATTTAATAGTTATTTGATAAACTCATATTAAGAATGAAAAGCCATGTAAGGATTGTAGCCGACTACTGGGTAAACCATTCAAACAGCTTAAAACCAGTGGTCGGCATGCCACGGCCGACTAATTGGAAATGCAGAAGACTGTACCCAGCGGTCGGTCACTCCTTGGACAAACAATTGAAGTTAACCAGGAGTTTGCTTTTTCATTCAAACATTATGTTAGACATTCTATTAAGATAAAAGTTACTCAAATTTAAAGTAAAATGAAATTAATAAGTGTAATTGCCATTTAAACAAGCCGTGTCCTCTTAGCTAAAAATAAGTAGAATCGCAAATTTGGGTGACGGGCACACCATTCAAAATGAAATGACTCATTACAATTCAAAAAAAAAAAAAAGCCCAAAAGTTAAATGTCACTTGTTGATGATTGTTGGTAGGTAATTAGTGTGTGAATGTGTCATATCAGATTTTTAATGAAAAAAAAAATTTATGAGGAGTTTCATGTCATTGTGGCCGACTACTGGTGCACTTACCCTGCCGATGGTACCCTTAAAAAAATGCCGATCATACTTAGAACAACTAAAAATTCCCATTTGAATGAAGACAATAGTACACGAAGTTCTGCGCATTTGTACAGGTGCCTTCCGAACTTCACCAATCAAAAGCCTATATATATTAGCACATGAATCTTCTCTCACAAATCGAAGACTTAAACTTTCTCTTAATTTTTACTTTAAAACCAAACCGAATACAAACCATTCGCTTCATCTGCATATTTTCCATCCGTCAAATGTAGATTTACTTCTACGTCGTCCTTCGGTTACCCCAGCATTTGGGATCCGAATGCGACAAGAGCTAAATTGTCTACAAATTTCAGATCTTGAGACATACAAAACAACTGAACTAATTGAACCATGGAACACCAGCAATATATCTCTTCTTCATGATTTGGATAATTAAAAAAAAAAAAAAACACTACAACTCACTCAGTATACCACCAAATCTACTATTCAGTAAAACAACATTGTCCATTATATCATGAAATTTTTACCGACGGTTCTAAAAGTAATGATCACGTCGGCTTCGTGGCAGTAATTGATGGTCGAGTTATATCAGAACCGTTACATAAATCTTGTTCTGTTTTTACATCTGAAATAAAAGCTATAGCCACATCTTTAAAAACAATAGCAGAATCAAATTATAAAAAGTGGATACTATACACAGACTCTAAAAGCTCCATAGATGATATCATTAACTGTAACAACAATAGCCATCCTTTAGTTATTCAGTCCTTTCGCCTATACAATAGTTTAATGCAAAACAATTTTAAAATATTTTTTTGCTGGATACCTGGTCATGTAGGCATTACTGGAAATGAGGCAGCCGATACAGCTGCCAAGGCGGCAAACTCCCATGCTGAAGATCTTGTACCTTTTGGAGACATAAAGAATTACATAACAGAATGCCTCAACAACCATTGGCAGCGTGACTGGGATGGAGAAACAAATAATAAATTACACTCCATCCAGCCACTGACGAAAGGTTTTAAGAGCAAGAATCTGAGAGAGTGTCAAGCCTGTGATTCATGACCTCTCAGATTTTCTCCCCAAAATTACCAAATGTTTATTATCTTAATGAAAGACCAAATCCAGAATGTTTTGCTCTAAAGTTGAGTTGTTTAGTTTTTATGGATTCCTAAAGATGAAGGTGCGGCATCAAAAATTAAGCGGATTTTCAAGACACGGAAGTTGCCGTGAACCAAAACTCTTACCAGGAAGTGTTTAATTCCAATTTTCTTTTTGTATATGGAATATAGAAGGTTGAAACTTTACAAAATGAATGTTAAATTTGAGGTAAGTTGTTGCCGTAAGGTCAGTGAAGGCCCTCAAAACAAGGCATTTTTGACGTTTCTTAGTGTTTTTGAGGTCCAAAAACAGCTTGTACATTTTAGTTGTCACGGCAAAAGTAGTGTCGTTTGAAAGACCAGTGTAAGCACTTTAAAATAATGTATAAATAACCGAGGAAAGTTCAACGTGCTTTTAGTTGCGTAAGGCCGAAGTATGAAAAATGTCATATTTTACCGATATTCAAACGGTCATAACTTCCCCTGCCAACAACATATTGAAATATTTTTTTTGCCAATGTCATACACTATTCTTTGTTTTAACAGAACAGTTGAGTCCTTTGAGGCGAAATGTGAAAAAAATTTTTACAAAAAATTTACAGGAAAAAATAAATTTTTTGTAAAAAAAAATTTCACATTTCGCCTCAAAGGACTCAACTGTTCTGTTAAGACAAAGGATAGAGTATGACATTGGCAAAAAAAATATTTCCATATGTTGCTGGCAGAGGAAGTTATGACCGTTTGAATATCGGTAAAATATGACATTTTTCATATTTCGGCCTTAAGCAACTAAAAGCACGTTGAACTTTCCTCGGTTATTTATACATTATTTTTAAGTGCTTACACTGGTCTTTCAAACGACACTACTTTTGCTGTTTTTAGACCTCAAAAACGCTAAAAAACGTCAAAAATGCCTTGTTTTGAGGGCCTTCACTGACCTTACGGCAACAACTTACCACAAATTTAACATTCATTTTGTAAAGTTTCAACCTTCTATATTCCATATACAAAAAGAAAATTGGAGTTAAACAGTTCCTGGTAAGAGTTTTGGTTCACGGCAATTTCCATGTCTTGAAAATCCGCTTAATTTTTGATGCCGCACCTTCATCTTTAGGGATCCATAAAAACTAAACAATTCAACTTTAGAGCAAAACATTCTGGATTTGGTCTTTTAATGAGATAATAAACATTTGGTAATTTTTGGGAGACAATCTGAGAGGTCATGAATCACCTCATAATGCTAGGCGTGACAGTTTCTCAGATTCTTGCTCTTAAATCCGTAAGAACTACGAGAAGAGATGAAGTCATTACCGCTCGTCTTCGTATCGGTCATACTAGGTTCACGCACAAGTATCTTCTTTGTCAGGAACCAGCTCCAGTATGCAACACATGCCAAATTAGTCAGACAGTGTTACATTTTTTGTGTAACTGCCCAAATTTTAACCAAACTCGTTTTAAATTTTTTAACTGTTTTTATCCATCTTTGACGGAGTTGCTAGGGGACGCACTCCACCCTAATTTGTTCTCATTTCTTCATGAAAATAGTTTTATCTATCAAATTTAGTTGTTTTGCCTGTCTTGTCGATGTCGTCCTTTGTAGTTATTTGTTTAGCAGGTTTTAGTCAAAATTGTTTGACACTTTTTTCTTTTGCCTTATTATTTAGAATTTTAAACTTTGTACATATGTCTCTTTGTGAAATGCTTTTTAAGATTTTAATACTTACGTCCTTCGTATTTTAGATAAGTTTCATTTCTGCATCTCATCATTTTTTAAAGAAAACTATCGTTTGGCGCAGTATGGCCTATAAAGGCTTTTGCGCCATTAAAAATAATGAAACTAATTAACCAACCACAAAGTTCTGCATTAGAAATGAAAATGTTAATCTCAACTCTAAAAATCTTCGTACAGAGTAGTTCCGAGAAACCTCTTAAAAATGCTTAAAATACGAAGTAGCCAGCAAGATCACCATTAAAAATATAGAGAATATTCCCCATTGTGTTGTGTGATTAAAATGAGGGCATCAGTACCGCAAAGCCCTAATCAACTTGATCAATCGTTCAAAATAATGCTAACAATACCGTAAGCCCCGATCATCGACAACAGATCCATCAAAATTAAAAGGTAAATCAAATGAAAATTTTATGAAAAGTAAGGTAATTGAGTAAATGTAGGCCTATATTTTTGACAATTATGTACATTGACTACATATATTAAACAAGTAATATTTATTTATGTTTTTTATCATTAATAACTCCAGTTAATTACAAATTATTTAACTTAGTTTAAAAAATGAACCGCATATCTATAATAAGTGCAAGAGTATTGAACATTGTTACAAGACTGGAATGATGGTTAACTATGTCTCTCAAACTCAATTCTCTACCAAATTTTGAATTGAAAAGCTTCATTAAATTGCAAAAGTGATTTCAGAAAACAACAGACACTTCCTTCCCTGACTATTAGCTCTTCATTCTGACACATGTACATAAAGAGCAAGAATCGTTACAAATGGCAACGACAGAAGGGAGATTTTATTGCAAAGATTTAGGAAGTGACACTACCACGTCCGTTAATATCTCAAACAGCCGTTGACAGCTTGAGAAGTGAGATAATTTTAATACTGCATTTAAAGCTGAAGCATAGATACCCTCGGACATATATCCGATGATTCAAGTGCTTTCAATTGGCGGCACTCGGGGAACTATTTATTGCGATTTGAAGAATATTTCCATCACTTCCGCGAAGGTCTTCATTCCTTCCGGGGTATTGAGGGTAAATCTGGAAATAAATGTCAACGGATGGCGCTCTAAATGGCCTCAATTTTTAACGGGACTCAACTATGCGACACTGCGATTGATGAAGTATTTTACAATGCGAGCAAATCATGTGAGGCATGTGTTATAATCAGTGGTGTGGGAAAAGGGGTGGTCCCCGGGTCCGGACCCCCTCCCCCCTTGAAGCTCAAAATTGATCATTTATGTCCCAAATAAATTTAACAACGAATTTTTATACTTTTTTTTTTTTTTGGTTTTTTTAGTTGAAAATACAGCAAAAAACATATATACTGAGAAATTTTTTTGATGATCTCTCGAGTCTAAGGGCCCCTATGCCTTAGGGTACCTAAGAAAACTGTTTCCGATCCCAGGTACCATCTGCCGGCCTCTAAGCAAAGTACAAGGAGTGGTACTTTCAAGTACCAGCAGGATTCCAGCCATTTAGGATTTATAATACTAATAGTCTGGGAGCAATTGGTTTTCCGTGCGCTTTTTGTGATACAATTATGACAGTTGGTTTTTCTGAAAGGTTGCACCAGGAATACGAATTCAGATGTTGCCACCCCCAAAAATAGCGCAGGGGGGCGTAAGGGGGAAGGCAAAGTTTCTTGACTAAAATAATTATATCTTCATTATTTCATGGCTTGGAACCAATTTTCAAAGCGTAAAATGCTTAAATCCAGTTAATAATAACATTATAATGCATAAAAAGCTGAATTCAATTTGCTGACACGTGTTTCAAAGCTATTAAGAGCTCCTTTTTCAGTGTATAAGATGAGAGCTTATGAATGAAAATTCATCCGGCTGAAGGTGGCTTTTTTTTTCATTGAATAGAGGTGCCTTATTATCAAGCCCATCATTTGGACAACCAAGGGGGGGGGTTGCACTTCTCCCCCCTTTTAGAAACAAAATGCAAATGCACATTTGTGTACGCATTTATCCTTCAACACATAGTATACATTGAATTTGCTATTTTGCCCGGGACTGTAATTGCCCCCTCCCCCTGGGAAAGTGGGAGGGGTGTTGAAAAATTAATGTTTTTTATTTATTTATTTATTTATTTTTGATCAGGGAGGGGGGGGGTTCAATTGCCCCCGCTAATCTGATAACTTGTTCCTCTTAAATAGCAATTTTTTTCGTCATTTTTTCGCCCACCACAATGTTTGTAGCTTAAAGCACTACTCAGGCCCGGATTGCCCATTAGGTCATCCTAGGCCCTGGTCTAGAGGCGCAAGCTGGAAAGGGCGCATATTGAGGAGGAATAAAAATATTCATAGTTCGTTGATAAAATAAATACATAAACAAAAAAGAAAGGAAAAAAGAAAAAAAAAAAAACGCGGCACGCTAGTATATGGAGAAAAATGGTCAATTAGAGCGGATTGCAACCTGTCCCCTGAGCAGGAGAAAAAAAAATTAAAGGTAGGGGTCGTAAAGCTTGAGTCGAAATAATTCTGGTCAAAGCAAATACTTTCCAATACCTTCGATCTGAGCAATCATTTCTTGAAAATATAGCACACAGAAAAATTAGTAACAGCCATGGTATAGAAAATGGTCTATTATAAAACTTATTTATGAAATAATTTTTCTCTTGATGTCTTTAAATCATGTCAGTAAGTATGTTTTGCAATTAAAAATTTATTAATTTATATTTATTTAAGACAGTCAACCCACAGGAGCGTACGAAGTTTAAATTTTTGGAAGTTGTTCATATTAATCAATTTATCGAATTAAACTTCAAATTTTGCCGAATGACAAAATACGAGCCTACACAAGTTCCAACAGTTAACGAAAAGAGACATTAGACACCCTTATAAAAATTTATTACAAATTTGCTTCCGAATTTGCCAAACTGACACATCATTTGCCGAATAAGAAAATTTTGGAGAGTTAGCAATGAGCTCACGTCCGAGCTCCGCTGCTACAAATATTGCTTATTTTGCACTCAAACTATTTACCATAGACTGCTTTAGTTCTCAACAGACACATGCATCGTATAACAAGTTCCTAATAAATAATTTCTAATGCACAATTTTATATATTTTATTTATAATTATATCAGTTATTGGGGTTCACTTTCAACATATTATTTTTAAAAATATTTTAATGAAGGTCAAAACAAAGTGGACAAAAATCATGACATGACATGAAATATGTTTTAAATAGAAGAACAATTAAAGAGACGAATAAAACAATTGTGATTAAAGGAGCATCAACATTCTAATCTTTCTAATGTAGAAAATGAACGAAAAACAAAAGTGTATCAAGAAATTTAAGAGCCATGCTTTTTAAATTTAAATAAAATAAATTAAAAATTACTTTAAGCTATCATTGCTAACTATCTCCTCAGCCCAAAACATTATTCTTTTTTTCTGAGGCCACAGACGTTTGTTTTTCAATTTCATTATGGACAAAAAAAAAAACTGTTTTTTGAGAAAGAAAGCCTGAGACAAGATGTTTTACAACATATTTTCAAGAATTTATAAAAGTTTAGCGACGTAGTGAAATAAGGGAAGGGGGCGTTTCTGAGCTTAATCCCTTAAATTCACGTCACCAAAGCAGACTAAAATTGTGTTTTAATAATTTTAATTTCAGAAACATTCAGAAACCATGGGAGATCCCCTGAATCCGCTTCAATTTCCCCCTTCAAACATTATCTAATTTTGCTTTTTATGAAACGTCCATTTTAAAAAGTTTCCGAGTGAGACTCAAAGAACCCCATCTTTTCCCATAACATCAACAGTGATCTTCAACCTGGCATTTAGTCCAGAAACCAATTTTTTCCCCTAACATCAACGAAGATTTTCGACAATTTTATTTACCTGATTTCAACAGATTTGTCAAGGAGGGTCCTCACCCCGACCCCTCCCAACATTTGAAACCCTCCTAAAATTTCAAAAAAATTTAATAAGAGAGGAGTTCCCAACTTTTAGCTCTTCACCCAGCACTGTTATAGATGCATTAGAATTTTTACAAATGCATATTTCGAAATTTTTTCTTTATGGAAAGCTCTCAAGCGCCCCACCTCCACACGTAGGCGGACTTAGGTTGTTAATTCTGGGTGTGCAACAATACTGAGGGTCTTGGGGGAGGGGGGATAGTTCCCAGAACAAACATGGGGTCCAGGAGACTTCCTTCAGAAAATTTTGAAATTTTTCTTTTAAATGCTGATTCTGTTTCGGGAGGAGCACAAATACCTTTAGTTAAGAAAACCATTACAAAGTTTTTTTTTCATTAAATGAGCGACTATGTCTTTAATATTTCGACTTATTCTAGGATTATGCTTAATTATTAATGAATAATAATTATCGATAAAAATTTCCGGGGGCAGCTCCGCAGAAAGTTTTTGAAAACGCTGTTTTAGTGCATCTTTATTGGTGTTTGGCAAAAAGAGACAAGTGACGAGAGAGGGGCAATCAGGATCCGATCCGAATCTTTTTTTTTTTTTAATTGACCCCAAAAATCTGAATTTTCAGAAATTTGTTTGTAATATTATAGGAAAGGAAAATGGGATGCATTCCCAGCTTTTTTTTTTGTCTTGAAGTCAATTTTAAACTTATTTTGATATTGACCAGGAACTTTTCTGAAATAACCGTTTTAAAAACACAACTTTAGGCTGAGGTTACAGATCATAAATGAGCCGAAATAGGGACAATTTGAGATTTCCCTCTGAAATTTTTCAAAATTTCAATTTTGAAAATGAAATTTCATGTTATTTTTTTTTTTTTGTATTATTTAGTGTGCCAGGCCGTGCACAGGGGCGGGAAAGCGCACCTATTGACCCGCATACCGAGTTTGAAAGGGCCCCCGGATTTCAAAAATAATTTGTCAAGAAGACTTTTTCTTAATATAATTCTAAAGTAAGTAAGAGTGGGAGAAACTTTCATTCTTAAGATAAATACCAGTAAATATGAGGAATATGTATTTAAAAATAAGAATAGTTGACTGGAACTTTTTAGTGTTCAACGCAAGTTATGTCAAAAAAGAAGCCTCGTTTGTTAGCGCTTGGGAGCTCATCATAACACGTGAACGACCAATAGAGCTTTAAACAGAAGGAAGAATTTTCTGGTTCAGTTTTGATACTCTCAGAAAGATTAAATTACCAGCAAAGCATTTGATTTTTTAAGGTCCCGAAATAACTGAACGTGTTTTAGTTCTAGTATACTTTTAGCGAGAAAGAAAGAAAAATAGTCTTAACCCCCCTGCGGTTGGGCAATTCCAGAATTACATGTTAAATGGACGTGATAAGACGTCAAGAACCGTCCATCAGTTAAAACGATTTCTTACAATGACAACGCGAATGAATTATTGAAAAATGATATAAACATAAGTAAGACTTACAAGGGACAATGAGAAAATGTAATGATATAAACCGAGGAAATGAGCAGAAACCTAGATTGGTTTCGAATGCTAAACGTGATGCACGTAAGACAGCATCATTCCTTTCAAAATAAACTAACTCCTATGCAAAGTTTCCTTATTCGTCACCTTTCGCCCAAAAAAGACATTTTGATAAAAGAACGATTGCATTCCGAACAACTAACTATTTTTAATTCTTTCAAAATTATTTGTGTTGTTTTGATCAAAATCGTGTTTCGAAATCGAATCACAGTTGCTGTCTCGTGTCAGCTAGGCGAGGTGCTCTGCTTCACTTTTCCAACTGTACCGTTATTTGGTATGAAGTCCGACTTTCATAGTACCACACATGCCATAAGGATTCGTTTTTGGCGAGGCACATTTACAAAGAAAGGACAATTACAGGGGAGAAAATGTACATCTATGCCGAGCCGTGATGCGAACCCAGAACCTCCCCACCCGGCTCAGAGTTTTCTGAGCACTAGACAAGGTTGCCAGGCTTGAATTACTAAAGCTTTGTTCTGTTTCATCCATTAAGTTCAATCTTTGAGAAGCACTGAACTTCTTTGTTTTGTGTTTTGACCATTTTATTATTGCTGCCGTCTTAATTTGAAAAAACATCATTATCCAGTTTATTTTCTCTCATCCACGAATGTAGAATTTGCATAATTTCCTCTGTGTCATATTTTCACCTCACATGGGTTTCTTAAGGGTCATTCCATTTTAAATCAACAAATTTTCAAAAAAGTTGTTGCATCACCATTTTTGATTTTGATGAAAATTTGCATGTGTATTCCTTTTACTTACCAGAGCTCAGAATAGTGTTTATTTTATTTTTAAAAAATTTTCCCTTTGATATATAGGCCCTTTTTGATGTTGGCAACAGCGAAAATCGGGCGTTTTGATGCTTTGTCTTATGAACTATAACTTTTTTTCTATTAAAGATTTTGAGCTCAACTATAGCTCATTGGAAAGCTAAGAAAAAGATCTTTTTATATATGCTATTAATAAATTTCAGATTTTAAAAAAATACTTATTTTTTCAAGGTCAAAGTTTACGACGAAAATGACATTTTTTACTACTTTCGAACATTAAAAAACCCATGAAGGCTTCAAAGTAACAAGCCGATTTTTTCATCATATATTCATAGTCATGGTTACTTACTGTATAAAAAAATCGGCTTGTTATTCCACCCCCTTTATGAGATATGCCCCCCCAAAGTTGTAAATTTTTTAAAAAATCCAATTTTCAACGCTAAAAAAATGCATGTGGGGGGCAAGATAAAAAATTTTTTACATGTGGTATTTTAAGTAATTTTTACCAGCTTTCTAATAAAACAAAAGTTGCTTTGTTATTCAAAGGCGTTTGGCAGATATAAGGGACTGAACTTTCAAAAAATTGCACAAAAACAACACGATTATTTTCATTTTTTTAAATCTTTTTTTTATTTAAATGTAATTTAT
>JAXGGA010008340.1:0-57484 GCA_038373865.1 Uloborus plumipes
TCTTTAAGAAGTAATGGAAAGAGTTGTGACGACAAACATATTTTAGTATTGTTCTGTCATAGAACAAACAACATAGAACATTTTCATAAATTTACTTTTTTACTTCCGATTGCAGAACGCGCTTTCCACTGAGCTTTTAATGTTTTTTGAAATGAAAGTAATTACATTGAAAACCTTGTGGGTTATGAATTAAAAAGTTTGAAAACATTTGTCATACGTAAAAGACCTGTTTGTGTCATATTCAAACGTATAGTACTATTTATTAAAAAAAGTGGCTGCTCGAAAGCATTCGTGATAAGGACCATAATTAAGTTTTCTATGCCTTAACGATTTCATTTCCATTTCCACTTTAGTAATGGGTATTTTTGGTTTAAATACTAAGTTTACAAAGCGCAATCATTTTTGAGCTGGAAAACCTTAGTATACTCCAAGTGAAAACTTTATTCTAATGTAAATCAATCTTAATGAATGTGGAAAACCGTAATATGACATTTTATTTAGAAGTAAAGTTGAGCGTAATTTTCTCAATGACTTAATTTCTTGCCAACGTCTCGGACTATTTTACTTCTATTTTTAAAAAGTTAAAAGTTCACTCACAATGTTATTAAGTTTGCAATTCGCTCTCTTTTACTGGTTATTTTGTTGTTTGAAGATGCTGAAAAAGTACAGGCTTGTTCTAGAGAAAAGATAAAAAAATTACCCTTTTACAGATTTGATATGGTTTTAAGAGTCATGGATTCTTCACTGCAAAAAAAAACTGCTGTTTTTACAGTATAATACTGAAAGCAGAGGTTCCAACTTAAAACTGTAAAATGCAAATAAACTGTAAAATTAGCAATTTTAGTTTATTATTGTAAAATTAATAGCATTACACTGTAAAAACAACATTTATTTTTGCAGTATACCATACCCAATGATGGATTTACCAGGTCACAAATATCGCGCTGTCGTGACGCACCATGACATAAAGGCTAAGAAATAAATCTAAAATTGCTCAAGAAAGAATGCTTATGCTAGACAAAGGGACCTAAAAAAATATTTGTGACAGACCCCCAGTTATGTAAACTCGCCACTGCTCTTACCGATAAATATAAAAGGTTACTTCAGAATTCTAACACTAAAAATTAATAAGGCAACAATTGAAACTGCAAAGCAAAGATTACAATGAATATTTTTCGCACACATCATTCAACGGTATTTACCCCAAAAAAATAGTCCAATATCTAAAATTTTAAGCAAAACGACCGGCATAGCATCTATGAATAGAAAGTTCCTAATTTTAACTGACATTCACCGAGATATGCGACTGCTAGAACAGCAATAATTGGCAATAATTGGAGTATGAAGTTTCATGTCAAGTGTAGAATGAATGATTTAAATAAAGCAGTCACGGCTTTGCACCACTGGGTCACTCACTGATGTTTCAAAACGGGCGAATGTGTTAATTTTTGAGGGACAAGTTTATCAGGATTTTTGTACTAATATTTATACTCATCAACAATTGGGGAAAATCGAAAGTTTTCGCTGCGAATTTTGACAAATGCAATCCGTAAATCGTTGTTCAAAAGGAAATGGCGCATTTGTTATTCTTCCTTTTAGGTTGTGCGCAAAGAAGCTGCAAAATCCAGTCTACCGTATCAATTTGCAACATTATCTTTAACAGAATCAGGTCAATTTTACAAATAGTTGTTGATGACTTTTATCGCAATAACGCGGTTTTCTTTTCTCTTTCTTTTTTTCAAGATCAGATCAGAAGCTGGTAATTTGTTAATGATCATCACATGTCAATCTTATTAAATTTATTGCTGTGGTGGCGAAAAAAACGAACGATTTCTTTGATAAGTTAATTTTGTGGGAAATTTATTCTTGGTTCGACTCTTATTATAGAAGAATAGATTCAAACCAACTGTTCTAAAGATTAATTCATTGTCAACGGAAAATTGTTTGCCCTTCAGTTTTTTAAAAGCGATGTTATTTTTTCGTATTATTTTAATTGATTGTCAGGTGTTTTTCTACTACTATTCGAAATTAACGGCCTTTTGTATGAAACTTCTGATGACTAATGTTTGGCGATGTATTTGGACAACTGTTGTCCATATTTGTGCATGATATTTTTTTCATGGTGAAATGTTTTCTATAGCTAATGGTAAAAAACATTATTCAAAAGGGGAAAAAAAGTCAAAAAAGAAAAAAAAAGGGATATTAATCACATTGTTTGGTATATTGCGTTCTTTTTTGTACAACTGAAAAAAACAAGAAACTAAGGATTTATTTCTAGGCGTCAAAATATGAAGAGAAGAAAAAAAAAGTATTCATTGCACACATTGTTTGCCACAGTTTAATCTGTTTTTTACAACTGAGAAAAAAAAACTAAAAATTTATTCATAGTCATAGAAATATAAAGAGAAAAAAAACTTTTTACTTTACTGTTTACAATTAAGCAATTTTCAATTCTGAAAATGGAATGGTCAATTTTGAAATTGCAAGAGCTTGGAATTATTTCTGAATTTATAAAGAATTTTAAATTTATCAGAGAATGCGATTATCTAATTCATCAATTTATTTATTGCTATTCAACTGTTTAGAATATGGATTACAATTTTTTCAGGCCAAATAACGAAACATAAGCCAGAGAAGTGCTGGCAAACATCTCCAAAAAAAAAAAAACGGATTTTTTCCAATGGAGCGAATACGTTGTTATGACTGTACGCATGAAAAAGATTTTAACTTCTAATACAGCGTTTCTAAACTTCCGTTGACTTACGGACCGACAAGAGTTTCCGAAAAAAATGTCGTAGACCGGTACTTGTTTTCCCCCTTAAACAGAAAAAAAAACCCTTACATTTGTTGCCCGTGGAAAAGGTGTCGATTTTTTAACGGACCTGTGAGGTTATTTTCTTTTCTTTTTTTTTTTTTTTTTCTTTTTTTTTTAAACCCTTTTTCATTTTTAGTCGAATTATGTATTATTTATTTAATTTTTTCCGTTAAAAAAATCCGATTCGGGGACCGTAAAAAATGCTGCAAACGGCTCTTTTTTCTTTTTTTACAAAATAATAATAGCGATAAATGAATTAATTACTATAGTATTTTCGTTTCTTGAGTACAGGAAATTCCTAACGTCGCGATCAAAAATATTCTACAGTCCGATCAGATATTTTTGCGATCCTGTACCGTAAAATGGGGTTAATCGGAACACTTTTCAGCTTTGATTGTAAAAAAAGCAGTTAAAAGATTTTTTTTTTTTTTTTTTGGATAAAAACTTCGGTCTTGCTTTACTTTTGATATTCCAAGCAAAGACAAAAGAATTTGAACAATTACTATTAAAATATATAGCAAATTATGGGTGTTCCGAATCACCCCGCTGATAGGGGTCAATCGGAACACTTGTTAAAATTTTTATTTTTTTCAATTTAATCTGTAATAGGTCTCACAAACATGAGTAATATTGATGGGGGAGAATAAGAACAGATAATTACTGTCAAATAAATGTATAATTTAAGTACCAGTAAACGTTTATAATTTGTGAAAATTCAAAATAATTTTGAACTTATGAAAAATGAAAAGTAATTTTAAGAAATACTTTTGAATTGAAATACAAAGATTTAACATGAATGGAAGTCACTCATGTCGTCCACAAATATGTACTTGTCCTTAAAACTAGCAATTGTGACTTGGCTTAAGTTTTTTCATAACATCTCTTGGGATGAACTCTACCTTTTCTTTAGTTTTTTGAAATTTCTGGGTTTCGGGGATTGTCCTGAAAGATTTTTTCACTTATTCATCACTGTCTGTGTGCTGGACGTTTACTACATAAAGTCTATGTGACTTTCCCCCTTTTATTTTAAGTAAAAAGAAGTCTCCTGGAGAAAAAATCTTTTGAAATCTGCAACTTTTGTTATTCTAAGATCTAGCTGCTCACGAGAAGGGATAAACAGTAATAAATCCTTGTCCTTGTCTTGATTAGAAGAATTAGGGTTAGAATCTTGATTTTTCAAACAGTTTCCTTCAAATAAGTTTGAATTGGAACAACAGAACTAAGTGTTCCGATTCACCCCGCAAATTTTTTTCCTATGGCATTTTTCAGAATTCTTCACTTTTATGACACAATTGATAAAAAATGTAAATTCTAATGTGGTATTCTGTTGTTCAGATACATGTATAATTGAAACATACCACTCATAGTTTTTAAATATAAGAAGGTTTGTTCTTGCATATGAAGTTTTGCAGTCTATGAAAATGTGATGTTTTCTAGCATTCAACGTGCAGCCCTCTTTAGAAGCCAGTAGCGTTGCCAGATTGACAAAAGTAATTTTTTCCTACTTCCTATGATCTTACCTTTCTAAAAAAAATTCATGGCGAAAAATACTCAATAGTATATTTATGAAGAATTTCTTTGTACGGTCGGGAAGTTTTGTTCCGATTGACCCCGCTGTTCCTATACACCCCATTTTACGGTACTGGTTTATCTAGCCACCAGTTGAGAATCGCTACTTCACCATTACTTTCTCCTAATGTTGATAGCCAGTTTTTACCTTGCGGATAAAGTGTGCACTAGTGTTCATATCAAAGCTATGATTTGAATCCACATTTGATTGTTTTCAAGACAAAAAAACTTCTTGACATATTTTCAATCTGAATTTGGTTTATCCATTTTGTAACTTTATATTTTATTCTAGCGTTTTTTAATTTATGTATTTATTTAAATTTATAATTTAGAACATGATATTTCGTTCTAGTATTTTAGTTTAATTATTTTATTTCTTTTTTCCCCGTCAACAAATGTCATATTTTTTTCATAATTTCGAACAATAATCTAGGACACAATATTAGGCTGCCGATAGCAAAAGGGTGGCTGTATCAACTTACGTTATGTGTGAGTTCTCTCTATGTTTCAGTTAAGGTTTCAGAAAAACGTCGAGAGAATCAAAACCTTGATGAATCGAAATCATAAACTTAATGTAAAGTTAAGGGACGTAATTGAGAGGGCAAGTGGATAAAGGTGATATGTGACTTTTGAATTTCGCCGATTTACAAATTCAAATTTGTGTGTGTTCAATTGTGTTAACTCACAAGCACAATTGAAGGGGCAAGTGAACAAAGGTGATATGTGACAATTTTTTTAATTT
Source organism: Uloborus plumipes (assembly GCA_038373865.1). Lineage (NCBI taxonomy): Eukaryota > Metazoa > Arthropoda > Arachnida > Araneae > Uloboridae > Uloborus > Uloborus plumipes. The sequence goes on from JAXGGA010008340.1 coordinate 5,127, forward strand.
CTAGAAAAAGCTTTCAAAAAACAATTATTACCTTAACGCCTTCATCCATGGTGAAAAGTATATTTTTCCAAAATTGTCACACATCAACTTTATCCACTTTCCCCTTCAATTATCAAGAGAAAAACAAAAGCGTCAAGTATAAATACCTTTAAAATCTAGTTTTAGGGAAATCTAACTTTTTTCCATCACACATTCCTTCTCAAATGGCCATATTTAGTTTTAAGTAAGCTTTAATGAACGTGTTACTGGTTGCATAGTTTAAAAAATTTAAAAGAAAGTAAAATATTAGTGAGATTTAAATAGGTATAATTGAAATAGTTCACACAAATTTGATTAACCTTCAAAATGAGAATTAGCACATAAAGATTGATGAATTTAACAAATACATATGACGCAGAAATGTAGTTGAACATGTTTTGTGAGCAAATATAAAGTGAATTGAAGGCCTTGGTGCAAGAAGGGGACAACCCAAAAGGGAATGTTTTGAACAGAAAAGCGAATGTTTTGAAAATTAGTCTGTAAAGTTTTTGTCTTCATATTAATGTTCAGTCTTACAGTAGAATTTTTCTCCATCAAACTAATTTCAGCGACATTAGATTTTAATCTATGCATAATTAATTGTTATACATTGGTAGCCCTCCGTTCCTGAAAAATGAAGAACTTTCTCATTTCTACACTGAGGTCTGTAATTACAACTGTAATAAGCAGCAGCACTACATAGTAAAACTATGGGCGTGTCCTGTACTTATCCACTCAGAGTTGGTAGATTAAAATCCATTCGTTATGCAAAATTTAATGAAGTCATTAGCAATTAAAGTTGTTGTTTTTCTTCAAGGACATTCCCTTTACTTTCCATTTCACTACGTCATTCATAGTTCGATCTATAATGATATGGTTGCAAAATTCTTGTTGATCAACCAATAGCGAATAAATCGTGGTGACGAGGAGAGAATGCTCAAAAATTATGTGCATGCAAATATAGAATATTTATTACCGCTAAAAAATCGAGAAAGGAGAATGCTGAGTTTTACCGGTGAAATATTTGGTTTATCGCCGATGTGTTTGGCATATGAATGTTGATATTCATTGGCTAATGCTGACATTTACCTGATTTCGAACTTTCACAGAATACAAATAAATCATTAAAAATACGCATCTAACAGTTAAAAATCCGCAGATTCATACAAAAATAATTTTAAACGTGATAAAGTAATTTTTCCTACTAATCAGCCAGCTATTGTAGGTTACGAACATATAACGCCAGTGGAAAAAGTATAACACACAAAATTGAACAATGCGATGCATTTTTCTTTTGAATTATTAGGACCAAAAAATAGCTGATATATTTGTATTGACGTATCATCCGTACTTTCGTTTTATCTTTCCAAATTGTGCCTGCAATTGTTTTACGGCTTTTTAAAAACTTTCACCACTTGACAGAAAGCTTTTCATTAACTCCTGTGTAACAGAACCAGGTTACAAATCTTGGAATACATAAGTAAATGTGTCTTTACTGCAATATATCAATCTCCATCGAATTTCTCAATCCCCAAAAATTAATGCTAATATCATAAATCTAAAAAATTTAACTTTTGGAAAAATACAAAAAGTTTTCTCTGATTCTTATGTTATATCGTCGGCACCATGCTAAACTTACGAATGTGAAAAGTGGCATTTTTCACGAGAGTCAAAACACTGAATATAATTTTTTCCCACCTGACGCGTTTGGTTATTTTCAATTTTAAATTTTTATAGATATCTTAAAGTGTAAAACTATCGTTCGAAGGTGTCATTTCAATTTTGATTATTTGTAAAGTTATCAATAATAATTGTTTAAAAATATTCGCTACTTTACCAACATGGACATTTTTGGTCGAAAGTCACTGAATTGAAGGTAAAGTATCGAATATGAAATTTTAGAGAATATTCGATAGTTTGCAATGAAGTTTCATGGCATTCGTTTTCGATACTTTACATTTGGGTTACAAAACTGCTATAAAAATTAATAATAATGGATGAAAAATTAAATAAACGGTTTTTTTTACTAAGAAAAACTTTTATTGAACACAAGAAAAATATAATCTAAATAATGGAAAGTAAATAACCACGTAAGTAATTTAAACGATTCATCAAAAACACATAGTACATAAAAATAAATTTACTATTCAATTTCGGTATTATCGGGTTCTGCCAGAGAATCGCGGACTGATTTGGAACTCGGAAGCTGCTCATAAAAAGACCTGTATGCCCTGGGAACTAGCCCTTGATTGCATAGTTGCAATAAATCTCTTTTTTTTCACCTCCGATATACAAATCTGACCATCGTAAGGCATAACAGGTTCAGGAGGGCTATCATTGGGAGTGATGAATTTTTTCCCTCGTTTTCGTTTTCGGATCAAAACATCAAAATCAACGTCATCAAAGCAACTTCTGACAAAAATTTTATTCTGTTCAGATTTCCGGTATTGAAACCACACACAAGAATTGAAACTTTTTGGGGTTTTCTTTTTCTCAGCGGTTTCTGGAACAAATTTGTTCTCATAAGGATTAAAATTAAAAAAATCATCATGCTGGAGCCTAGTCACATTGTAAGGTTTGGGTTTTGTACGCGACAATCTGATCAATTGGTCCCAGTCAGAGGGTACGTGTACTGGTATATTTTTTGCTTTAGCCTCAATCTTAGAGTGAACCGAGTCACACTCCATTTGCGACAGACAAGCAAAGAAGTTAAAGGACGTAAAATGGCAACAAAACAAAATGTTAATTTTAGTTGCAAAGAAAAATTCCATTCATCTTTTAACTTTTGATTTAATTATCGAGATTGTTTCTAAGTAGCAAATATGACACATTCGTTTTCATGACTAGTTATGCAAAGACAAAATTACAACGTATACTATCGAATGTGTAATATTTGAAACATTACAATGGTTTAATATGCGCATTCAACTGTCTTAGTGGTAATGAAAACTAACGAGACTGGCATTTTCGCTAGTTCAGATTATAACGTTTGGGATTTTTTTTAATTTGTTTAACTATGTAAACTGTCGAATATCATATTCGTTAGTATAGCATAACTTTTTCGGGCAAAGCTGCATATTCGTAAAAATGACATTGGCTTACGACCATCTAACAGATTCATCATTTTGCCAGTAGGTAGCCCTTTTTTAGTACTACGGGAAACCATTGAACTTGAAAAACGCGATTTTTCACATTCGTTACTTTAGCATGGTGCCGACGATATGATCTCCTGATTTCGAAAATGACCTCCTTTTTTTTCATCTCGTCAGGATTTTTTGTAAAATTGATTTCTATTTTTCTATAATTTTGCTTCAAAAATAATTAGTTAGACCCATTTTACACGCAGTATCTGGCAAGAGTTTTTTTTTTTTTGTTCATTTATATAATCTATTCTAATTATTAACATTGATTTTACAGCAATAAGTTACTTTTTATTGGTCTCAATTTGAGAGAAAATATCAAAATGTGAAATTTTTACTTATCCGCGGAGCAAAAAAATAGCTATATCTCACGAATAAATGTTTTTACAGAAAGAAATAAAACCGTTCAGGAATGCAAAGTAGGGGTACGGATTTCCTACCAAGCTTGATTACAATCAAAAACAGTACGATACGAAAATTTGTTGATTTTATATGGAATGACCTTGTAGCCAAATTTCACGAAACCTGTAGCCTAAACTTAAACAAATTTCAAACAGAAAAAAATAAAATGAAAAAGATTCCTATTTACATGATTCCATGTAAAACGTTTCAACTCAAGAGAACTTAGTTTTTCTCTTTCCCAATGTCGTTCCGAATAAAATCAACGAATTTTCGTATCGTACTATTTTTGATTTTGACCAAGTTTAGTAAGTTTTCTGTATCAATATTCTGTACTCCCAAACGGTTTTATTTTTTTCTGTAAAAATTTTTATTCCTGAGACATAGCTATTTTTTTTGGTTCGTGCATGAATTAAAATTTGGCATTTTTAATCTTTTTTCTTAAATTTAGAAAAAGTAATTTATTGCTGAAAAATCAATGTGAATCGCTAGAATAGATTATACAAATGAAAAAAAAGCAGTTACTGCATATAAAATTGGTCGAAATAATTATCTTTGAAGCAAAATTATACAAAAAATAGAAATCTAGTTTGCAAAAAATCCTGACGTGGCGAAGTTTGCTCAATTTTACCCGAAATCAGCAACTTTTTTACAAAACGCCAAGCGGTTGCAAGCGTACCCACTTTGTACCCCCCGTCAGCTCTCCAGATCGAAATCAAATATCCGTATTTTTTTATCTTGGAATATATAATGCAGCAATAAATTTGTTTTCATTTTTAGAAGATTTATCACACACTTTTAAAAATAATCTGTTGAGTTGCTTGCAATCTAATTTTAAAGTCTCCATTTTCTAAACAATGGAAATTTCAAAATAATTGCTTACTTTTATCCAGTTTCGTCATGTCGCAACCGCCAGTTGTTAGAACTTATCTTCCGACATTACTCAAAAACGTCAGTTATTGTCTTGCAATAACGCTCATGAAAAATTCTTAATATTATTATTTTAAGAAATATTAGAACCATTCACGTAAAAAAATTCATCGCAATAATTTATTATATCGCCTCAAAAAAAAAAAAAAAAAAAAAGCACTTTCCTAACTCTTTGTGCACGAAATCTCTCTCCTTACCATTCCTGAAACTTAAAGCAACTTTAACTATGTTGCCACCACGTGTCAACAAAATATAATGAAATTAAATATAAGCAGACGATAGATCAAAAAATGGAGCAATTAAATATTTCCATTTTATATTCATATTACTTTTAATTGTTTATTAATAATATAGCTTGTTGATAACAGATGGTATTTTCTACAACAAGGATACTTCAAATAAAATAATGAATTATTATAACGGCAACTTTATCATTCTGTTTTAAATAAACACATATTTATAATGAAGGTGGATTTAAAACGTTTTTGTATCCTGTATACTGAATTGCAAATTAAATTAAAGCAAAATAGCGCGCAATAAACTAATTTACAACAAATTGTGACTCCATTTAGGTTAAGTTAAATATGATTAAAATCGCAATTAAAGGGCAAGTGGAAAATGGTGATATGTGGCATTTGAATTTCACCGATTTACACAAATTCAAATTAGTGTGTGTTCAATTGTGTTAACTCACAAACACAATTGAAGGGGCAAGTGAATAAAGGTGATATTGTGAAATTTTTTTTAATTTCTCGAAAAAGCTTTCCAAAAAAAAAAAAAATTATTACCTTATCAACTTCATCCATGGGGAAAAAAAAGTTTTACCAAAATTGTCACATATTACCTTTATCCACTTGCCGCTTCAATTCTAAAAACCTGTAGGAGGCGTTGCAATTTTTGTATTCACACGTTTACGTATACCTTCCCAATTAAATTTGAATTGTTCTGTAAAATTGAAAGGTTTTACCTCCATTGCTAGTTTCTTAAACCACAACAAAGTGGCTTATTCAAGCTCTAGATTGGAGAATACGTAAAGGCTAGTATGCAAACAGCTTCAATTTGATTAGAGTACAAATAAAATGTGCAACTTTAACCAGTTTTTAGTACCAATCTCTCAAAATTTTAGCCGCATTTTATTGCTTTTCTTTTCAATAACAGGGCTTGAAATAAAAACATACAATGAAGTTTCAAGAATACAATAAAAGTCTAAATATATTTACACTAAAATAAATAAATTGAAAAATTTTCGAAAAGCAAAATTGAATCTACTTCAAAACTACATTATGGAAAAGAATCAAAGTACCATTTATAAACCTGGAAATTGCTCTCAAAATTAAAAAAAAGTATCATTTTTTCAAGTATTATCAGTACAACTTTTAAACTTTTTTTTTGTTCGCTTTTAAATTGGAGCAAAAACGATAGATAAAACTATGTGCAACCATATTTCATTCACATTTCTCATATAACACTCAACATTAGGAACGAAGCATTGTTCCGGGTAAAAGTATTATTTCCGCACTAATAAGGGTCCATAATATTTATGTTTCTAGCTTATTTATGGTTACGTATGATTTTATCCATCTTTTTTTCCTCCAACTTTAAAAATTGTGTTAAAAAATAGTATCGATGTTGTTTTAAAAGCGTAACTCTTAGAAATTTTCAGTTATAATTTTTGTTTAATTAATTTCCTTAACCCATTAATGCATAGAATCCCTTTTTAGGGACGGTCCAAAAAAGGGTCTGAATGTCTCAAAAATGAGCATTTCAACCAAATAATAGTGTTCAATTAGTGCCTTGCTATTGCTTCAATTCGTTATTAACAGAATGGCAGCACATAACCATTGTAAAGTGTGTTCATATTGGAGCAATTCTCGATGAGAACTCATCGAATCCGATCATCGGCCGATGAGATAATGCTGCTAGGGATTGTTGTTCTGATTAGTTTAGCTTTTTTTTTTCTTTAATCAGATACATCTGTTATATCAGAAACAAATTTCTGTATATTTTGCTCCAAATTTGTACCATTGTCATTAATCGTTCTTTTCGGTTTGCAAAGTAAAATTAAAAAAAAAAGAAACAACGAGAAATACGAAGCAGCTTCGCGGGTCGAATGTCGGCCCGCGGGTCATAGGTTGGGCACCACTGCTATACCTAAACTCAATTGACTGATTTTTCTCTTTCAGACGAAGAAACTCAACAGCATCTTTCTATTCTTAAAAGAAGCGCTGAATTATTTACTAATGTAAGAGTAATAACACCAACCTGTTAAGTGTATCTAACAATTTAGAAGCAATGTAACATACAATTCTATTTCGATTTGGTCAGATTATGACGATTTATTTATTTTCTACAACAGATTTGAAAACAATCTTTTTGTATAATATTGTTTGTTCACAGTATGTCGAATTGACTTCAAAAGCTTCACTAGGCGGAATATTTAAACAGAAAATAAATTGCTGTTGTCTCATCCCTATCTCAATGTTCCCGCTTCGTTTCTACCCTGAAAGACTGTATCAAGTTCAGCCCTCTCTCTCAACCTCTTTCTCTAAAAACGTTATATAAGTAACTGTTTTAATAATCAAGACAGCAAACCCGTTCTCGCAACAATTCCCTAATTTACCGCTCAGTGCCGTAATTATATTTTTGTTGTCCAATACAACAGCTTATATTTTGAAAGCAAATTAAATTTTGAGATAGAACGCATGATTACTTGCGTATTATTTACTTGAAGGAACGGATTACTGCGCACTTTAGAAATTAACTGCTACCTGTATATAGGCTTTAATTTTGTAGAAGTTTAATAAAATAGGAATTGTTTAATTATTGTTATCTCTGATTTAATAATGAACGAATTACGGTGTAATCGCGGTGGAATTCGGAAGAAAATCAAAACACATATTTCTCCACACAAAGAAATGAACCATCGATAAGGTTGCCTCAGTGAAACCTACCCAGAATGCATTACAAATAAATATGGCACAAGTACTTGTCATAATAGCTTGCAGTACAAATGTTCCACAGTTCAGAAATTCTGAGACAATTTTATGGAAAAGGGTAAAAACTGATTTATTTTCACAACAGAATATTAGTTTGTTTTAAAAACTAGGGTAAGCAAGTGGAGTCTGGTACAATATTCAACAGACGATAAAACATAAGAATCTAAATCAATTTATGAGAAAAATAGAATGTACATATTCTATAAAAATTACAGTAGCAATAATAATGACTCAATTTTATTCTGTCTTCCTTGTATTTATATGTCTTCTTCAATATTTAAGAAGCACATTTGCTTTTTACAGTTATTAATAATGCAGAAGTTGCTTAATGGAAAAATCATTTCGGTTCAAACTCATTCGGTTCTTCTTTATGTTGATATGATGTCATCTTGTTGCTCAAATTAATTACAGCGGTTCACTGTGTTGAGCACGAAGTACATTTTTGCTATCAGCTTTCAATTAGCTTGTACGTTTAAAGGTATATTATGTTTAATCCTATGTTTTATTTTTTTAGTTTTTAAAATTACGAAAAAAAATTACTTACAAGTTTTAATAAAACTACTAATACTACTACTAATCATAAGTTGAATTTATTTCTGAGAGATTTAAATCACAATTTTCTCAATCAAGTAACATAGTATAACGCATGAAATTATGCATAAAAACTTATTTAATCGATTTAGTTGATTTTTTAACTCTCTTTCTATTCTCTCTTTATACTCTCTGTTGCTCATTTTATTTTCGCAAAAGCTATCTACGAACGCTTTGTTGAAGCGTTTTTTTAGTTTGAAAGATATAATGCCACTCTTTAGAACCGATATTTGGACTCACTCTTATCAATATGTTGAGAGCAGCAAAGAATACTTTCGTGAAGAGTTCAATTTGCGTTCATGGAAAAAGACCTGACTACAATTGGAAATACATAGCTTAGTTGTGAAAAGCAAAAAAAAAAAAAAAAAAACCAAAGTTGGTGTATTACAAAGCTACTTAAAATATTGTCCAATGACATCTGTAGAATTTAAACGCATTTATTCATTTATAAAAACTATTTTAATTGACAAAAGGCAAGTTCTAATAAATAAAAACCTTGAAGTTTTTAATCATATTATGCATGTTCATCGCAATGAATGTAATACATTTTAACTGGTTACTAATTCACACAGAAAATACATTACATATCGTGCGGAAATAATTTTTTAAGCATTAAAAACAAAATGTAACAATCGAAAGGACAAAATTTCTTATTCAAATGTGATAGTTTGTCTCTACGCAAGTATAAAACATCTTTAAGGAATTTGTTTTAATTTTAGTGCATATATTTTATTCATCGTTAATGTACATTCGCATCAGTGGCGTATCCAGGGGGGGTGCCAAGGGACCAATGCACCCCCCAAAATTTTGTAAGACTATAAAAAATGGTGGCACCGAATTTTGAAAAAACATGTAACCTTCATGTCAACATGCTTCAGGTTTTTACAATGAAAAATACTTTATGGACACTGAAATATTATCATATTATTTTCTGTTTTCGATAATAAGAAGCAAAACTAATTGTTTGTCTGTAATTGTGGAAATGTAAGAGGAAAATGAGCGATGTACCCGCGCCTTATTGTTCTTGCATAATATTCATTTTCGTGAAAAAAAAAAAAAAACCTTTGAGCAACGTTCAATAGAAAAAATTAAATCGAAATACTGCGTTTTTAAAGTTTCACCATATTTCTTGATTTTTTTCCTTTCTCATCACAGTGTCGATATTCGATGTGCACCCCCCAAAATCAATTCCTGGATACGCCACTGATTCGCATACATACTTAATGGTTTTTCAGCGCACAGAATGCAGGTTCTATAAAAAGTATAAGTTAAAGAAGCATGAAGCCTGTTATTTTTATCTGGGAATTGCGGGAGGACTTCCTCTGATTAATAACAGAAGTATTCCCCTTCCTCCTCGATAGTTGATGAGCGCATCTTGCCCACAAGCACGATATTCTTTTTCTTTCAAGTTTTTATGCATTGTTTATAGAATTCTTTTATTTCTAAGTGTTTTGGGCAAGTGTTTGCCGTCTCCATAATAAATCAAACCAATCTTTTACTTTCTTTGTTATTTTCAATTCACAAAATTATTCCTTTTTAACTTAGTGATACAAATAGAGAACTGCAAAATATCAAATCGCATTCTTACAATGGTTCCATTTATTAACACTACTTTCATACATTTATTAAGACTAACATTTATGGCAGCTTTGATGAAGAGACAGTAAAACCCATGAAAGAAATGCATGCATTTGGTACTGCAAAATATGCTCTCGCAATATAATTATTTGTTACATACGGCAGATTTTTTTCATTGATTTCTATTTTTATTTTAATTTTTTATTTATTTATTTATTATTTATTTATTTAGTTTTTTATTTTTCTTTCTTTACTTACTTTTTAATTAATTTATTTATTTATTTATTTATTCACTTATTTATTAATTTATTTATTTGCCAGAACACTTTCTCAAACACCAGCCCCACATTTGCATTGTATTAAAAATTTTACCCACAAAAGACAAAAATAATAAAGAAGAAAAAACATTAATATTTTTTAAAAACCTTTTGCCATGAAAATCAAAATTTAAGTGATTTAATTTTTTTTAAATGAATTTTTCTCATGTTTTAATTCTTTTTAACGCAATAGAAAAGTTTTTATTAATGGTGTGAAAAAAACACTTACGTGTATTAATGGCACATCGGTATGCATGTAGTCTTCCGTTGTGTCTACCAGGGGCTCCGCTACAAAATTGCTGAAATTTTGAGGGGGCACTTCGACAGGATGGCACAGAAATCCGTACACCCCTTCTCTCTTCAGCATATAATGGAGAGCGGACCACCCCAGGATACTCCCGCTGAACACCCACGTCTCCAGGAGCCCCCAAAAGAGCAAAAAGTACTTCTTGGACCTTTGCATGGTGTTTGGCTGTCTATCACTTCGTCTGCTGTTCTAAAACTGAAATTGAGTTTCGTTGTTTTGCGTATGAAATCAGTAGAATGTGAAGAGGAAGTGACGTAAAAGTGAGAGTGGGGAGCGGTTCCGGTTAAGAGAGAGGAGAAGGGAGGTTTATTTATTTCTTAATCTTTCTTTCTTTCTTTCTTATTTGGCGCTCCGGGATTTTTATTCCGAGTCAGGGACGTCAACTGGAACGCTGGAAGAGGCGGAGATAGCGGGAAAGGACTCTCGCCTTGATTGGCGGTTAATCGCTCTTTTTGAACTATTGAGAAGTCAAATTAGTTGCATTGCCAAAAATTAAATTTGTTTTTACAGTATAATTCTGGCAGCCGAGGCTCCAATTTGAAACTGTAAAATGCATAGTAATAAGCTGTAAAACTAGCAATTTTACAGTTTCTTACTGTAAAGTTAGAAATTTAACAATTTATTGCAGTAAAATTTAGCTGTATTATACTGTAAAAACAACAGAATAATACTAGCAGCAGAGATTCCAGTTTAAAATTGTAAAATGAACGGTAATAAACTGTTGAATTAGCGATTTTACTGTTTATTACTGTAAAACTAGCAGATTTTACAGTTTAGTACTGTAAAAGTAGCAATTTTACCGTTTGTTAATGTAAAATTAGCCATTTTTGCAGTTTATTGCTATAAAATTAGCTGTATTATACTGTAAAAACAACATTCATTTTTAACAGTGTGTTTACTCCTTTTATCTCGAAAATTTTATCAGGCTTAGGCTTATTAATTACAATATTTCAAACTTTTTCTTTGTTCTTAAATGTTCTTCCTCTACCTCTGTTATTTATTTATTTATTTATTTATTGGTCCTTTCTTAGATTTTTAAAGGCTTTGTAGCAATAGGTATTGTTTTTAATACGATTTTATTAGTTTCACATGTGGATTTGTATACATGCATGTATCTAACTCTGAATAAAAGATAAAATTCACGTAAATTGCAAATATAAAAGTAATAAATTTAATACTATTATTAATACTAAAGGCACATCAACACGTAATATAATCTATATTACATGTTGGTGTATTTATAAGTGCATGTAAACTTAGCGGATATTCAGTGGTTTTGAAAATCAGAGGGAAATTAGTGGTGATCACAGTAGATTCAAATGTAAAGGCGTATTTTTTAGTTTTTTTGAATTATAGTTTAAAATTAATAATCTATGGAGCTCCTGATGTCTCAAACATTTCGCTCAGTTCCGTCGACTTCGATGAATTAAAATTACACTGTGTTTCATTATTAATTGCAACATCACAAGAAGAAGAAGCAGAGGGAAAGGAGAGGAGTAAAAATAATAAAGTCTTTGGATTAGAATAAGTTTATTTGAAAATACTTCTAGAACAACAGGTTCAACCAAAGATAACTCTGAAATCGCAATTACCTGCAAAGCCTTATGTCATTAATGCATAAGATTTAATCAAATTTAAATGTTAAAAACTCTAGAATCAACTGAATCATAGCAGTGATTTTCAACCCTTTTTCTCTAACCCGAGGGCGGTACCTCATATTAAGATAAATCTCTCATGTTAGAACTCATACAAAATTCACATATACTTGGATTTTGCAAGATAACATGGAAACACATGGAAAATGAAAGAAAGTTTGTTCAAGAACTAGTGCATTACAGTTCTCTGTAAATCAAGATTTGCTAAAAATGCCTGAAGAATTAAAAGTTAAATTTGCTAGTTATACTGCTGATTAGTTCTATTAAGGCGTCTTGTTTATGACATTGCTAATATTGAATTTCTAACGGAGAAAATTCTCCATGACTCTAAAATTTCTGTTAGAAATCAATAAAAACTTTTGGCTTTAAAATTTATTCACCAAATTTCCCATTATGGCATTTTATTTTCCTTCCCATTAAGCTATTAACACTTTCGTCCCTTATTCATGTCGGTATCTTTCACATAAATAATTATTTTCTAGACATTTTTCTCAACTTAAAAAAGTGTCTCCTTTATCACCACTAGTAACCCATTCAACTAAAATAAGTGAGAACTTATGAAACAAATGGAAGTTTTTGGTTTTTTTTTTTTTTTTTTTTTTTTTTGTATTTTTGTTCGCAAAAAGTAATTTTTTTCTTTCTTTTTTTTTCAAAAAAGGAAAGGAAAAAAACAAGAAAAGAAAAGAAAAAAAAAAACTCTAATCAATTGAAAAAATTACAAAAATAAAACAAAAAATATATCCCATTTATCCCCACTCATCCCTCCAAAGATAAGGTCCGTTTCGTTTTTCATCTGCGTTTTTATCAAAAAGTACTTTTAGGTTCGATTCTTAAAACTAGGAAATAAATATTCGCCAACTGTCGAATAACCCCAAAAGCCGCAAGATTCCTCACCAATCGCGTTGCGTTAGTAACCGACGTCACAATCAGCGGTTTCTTCCAAATTTCTTCCCATCTCATTCGCACTTTACAGGGACAAACATTGCATTTATATTTCGCCTATCTTGAACAAGGCTATCAAATATGTTCTTCCTGATTTAATATGTTTTACCTTGTACTTATATAAAGTATTCATGAAGAAAATTTATTATCGAAAATCTTTTTAAAAAAATGAATGAAAAAGAAATTGGAAGAACAACATTATTTCAGAAAGTCTTTTACTTCCTTGTGCAATGCCACTATTTTTCGCTAAAGGATGCTCACGTTTAAAGCAGTAATAACTGAGTTTAAAAAGAAAGAAGTTTTTCACAGATAAAGTATAAAATTCAATTTTGGGTTTTTGTATTGGGTTAAAATTTTATTTTTTACAATAAATAATATAGAATAATTTATTTTGTGCTGTCGCAAACGACATCTTATGGAAATTATAGACAAATCTCAAGTGCTGGATGACTTGAATTATAGCCAAAGCTTTCAATTACTATTTTTTTAGTTGAACATTTTTTTAAAAATTGTTAATGTTTTTCTATCTACGAAAAAAGTGTTTAAGATCTAATCATGTTTAACACTACTTCCGTGGAAAATATTGATAAAAAGTATTGGAATTCATTAAGAAACACAACGTTATTGCTTCTCTCACCTCGCGGATGAATAAGATGGAATTATTTAAAAAATGATTTTTATTTATTTATTTCATTTTTTTCTTTCTTTCTTTATTTCTTTTATTTTATTTTATTTTACTTATTTATTTATTTGCGATTATCAAAAACAAGTTATTTTATTACAAGCAAATTTTAAACAATTTGCTTACTTTTTTTTTTTTTTGCCTGGGAATCAAAAAATAATATAGAATCGAGAAAAATGATGCTTTATACAAAGATAATATATTTTTTAATTTTACAATTCTGCAAATCAATGAATTTATTCTGTTATTTTTCATTTGACTCACATAAATAACAATATTTAAACAGTGAAGGTCCATTTCACGGAAAACGGTAATTTTGTCCCGAGCGTGACGTTTCATATATTTTATTGAAAATTATAATTTAATAAGGTATTGCTTTTTTGTTTAAGAAATCACTCACGTATGTATGATTTCTTGTTAAAAAATTTCGTCATTGCGTTTTCGTTTTAATAAAGTGTACGAACCGTCATGGATATCGGCTCACGTTGATATCCCTGGCAAAGAGAAAGCCAATGAGCTCGCCAAAGAAGCCCGTAATTCACCTCAAAAAGCTTAACCCTCAGTGATACCAATGCAGTTGCCAGCCGAAAATTAACTAGCCAGATAACTTATATGTTAACTAATATGTTTTCAATACCAGAATTAAACAGCAATAAAACCATCTAAACTATAATATTCAGACTCAGAACTTAACACTTAAAAGGCATGAATATTTCTTCAGACGGACTAAGGAGTTGCTCCAAATTTTGTCCTCACTGTCCGGATAACATCCAACTGTCTCCACAACACATCTTCAGTTGTCCAGCAATGCTTGTCGAATTCTTAAGCATCGGCACTGGGGATCATGAGAAACTTCTTTCTGACAAAGCTGTAGATATCGCCGGGGCTGTCTTCGACAGCTTTGCACCTTTTCATGGACAAGACATCATCATCATCATCATACGAACAGTCACGTAACTGACAAAATGACTACTCTTCGCGGAATGACCCAATACATAATTCTTTTGAACCGTTTAAGTTATTATTTCTCAACAAATATCAGATGTGTTTTATTTAGACTGGAATCTTACCTTTCAAAATCTACACTGTGCTTCGTCAGTGATTAATTAATAGAGCTAAAATGTTAACTAGTTCATACCGCCCATCACAGTGGTTGTCTTTGGGTGTCCCGCACATGAAGCATGCAAATAAATTAAATTTCAAAGTACAAAATTATTTAATAAAAATATGATTGTGCCTAGACTATATCTTTAAATTGGTGTCAAATCTTTAAATTGAAAATGTGCTAGTTATCTACAACAAAATGTAGGGGAACTTATAGCGACTGATAAACCCGCACGTGAAGATGGAATTGCCCTGAAGTAGTTTATAGAAAAAAATGGTTCATTTTGTTTAAAACAGAAAGTTTTGTAGGTTTCAGATCTAAAAAATGGGTGAATCTAATAAAATTCTATTGTTGGCAAAATTAAATATTGACATTACAGAACTAAAGAAGTATTAAAATATTCAGATGAAAGTTTTTTAAAACACTAAACAGAATGAAAATCTAGAATTACCCATATCATACAAATTACACTTTCTTTTTCTCATTTTTTCCCTTCATTTATTTTTAGTGGCTGCAATAGATATTTAAAAAGATAATTACGAAACGAAAGGAGTAAAATGATGTTGATATTTGATAAGAACAAAGAAACATTAACTTACAGTAGAACCAAACTTATAGCAATCAATTTATTAAGTAAAAAAACTTCAACTGTCAAAGAAAAGCGAAAAAATAAGAATAACAATGAATAATTAACATTCTAAATTAAGTATTACAAAGCTATAAATCACTAAAACATTTCAATACAAAAATTGAAGAATTAATACAAAGTTTTCGGAATAATTTCTTGGCATCCTTTACATTTCTACCAGAATATAATACAAAAACTCATTGTTAGTTCTTTAGTAATTAATGGGAATCAATAAGAATAATTTGTATATTTTTTCAAAGTTGATTACATGCACACAGCAAGAAGGAAAATAAAGAAAGCAAAAAAAGATGAGGAAGAGGAAAAGAAATGGGAGGGGTGGGGGTTCGTAGTTAAGGATAAAACCCCTCCCATTGCGAAAAAAAAAAATGTACATTTGACTTAAATTAACCTTAGTGTTAAAGTTTATAAGCGGCATTTAAAAATAAAAGATCTCGAAGTGTTACTGGAATTTTCCATTGTGAACTCTTCACCGGCTGAAATCATAATTTGGAAAAACTACAGGAAGAACTGTTATTAATCGTTCAATAAAAAAAAACATCGACTATGTTAATATTAGTTCTTATTAAAGAGGTTGTGATAAATTTGTCGAGTGACATAAAGACAAGAATGTTGTCACGATTAAAATGCATAATAATTGTATTTGGTAATGTAATTTTCATCTTCAATAAACTGCTTGTTTATTTTACAAAGTATTATTTCAGAACAGAAAACCTGACATGCATGATATGTTATAACGGAATAATTTTTATTAACTTTTGTCATATAAAGCACAGAAAAGAAGAATCGTTTGATTCCAAAAAAGCTGCAAAATGAATGACCATTGCCATCAATTGCACAGCGAGAATGGCTTACAAGGCAAAACTTTTATCACAGTTTCATTTAGGGACCGTGGTTTCTTATTAACTCATTGTTAATAAATATTTCTAGGTTTTTTAAGGTTCATCAGGGCAGAAACACAAAGAAAACCGGTGCTAGCCCCAATATGGTGGATGATTCATCATGTCGCTATTTAAGCTACAATCGAGGACATTAACCAGCGATAATTGTAACATATCCTAACTCAGAGCAGATGAGAGTTTCCTCTGCCATTTATACCAGCTTCATTATTTTTTTAAATGTTGGTCAACTATCCTCGGGCCCGTTATTTAGGGTTATTATTCTCAAAGTCAGGGGTAGGCAATAGCCCACCCCTGACTTTGAGAAATCAATGTATTTACATATACGTGGGTTTGGTTTTTGTTGTTTTCCGATAACATTGCATTATTTTTGCACTCTTCGACTCCCCCCTGGAAAAATTTAAAATGACGGGTCTACCCACCCTCTTTTGCTTCATTTTTCAATAAAAAGGAAAAAATTACTACTAATAAATTATTCTTATTCTATAATTTATAAAATAAATTTTGGGGACACGTGTATCCCACGGTCCTTAATGGGTTAACAACCTATAATTAGAAAGCTTACTTTGACACATCATTAAGCAAAGTTATAACAATGAAAACAAAAAAGAACTTCTTATATAACGCACGATTTAAAAATAAGCTGCTAGTAATTAGGCTAACTCATAACACAAAGTGTAAACACCTTATATAACGCACGATTTAAAAATAAGCTGCTAAATAAAAAGTGACAGCTTTGTTTAGCTCCGCTTGGCATGCCAGGTAAAACGCAATGGTGGAAAAAGTTGAAGTGTTCAATGACGCTTTGCAAATGAGTTGCATGTTAAGCACTTTAAACCACTGGTAATAATATTTTAGCTCTTTGTTACAACCTGATTTTTCGGAATCGAATGGCTTTCGGGGACATTTCAAAGTTTAACTAACACATTAAAAAAAATGGTTTTAGAATCGTTTTGCAACAAAGATAATCTTTGATTATACATTTAGCGCCTGAAAGGAGTGGTGTATGTTTATGGTGATTTTTAGGTTTGCTTCTGAGAATATGTGGACAAGAGACATTTTCTTGCTGAATTTAAAGCGCGACATTATCATTTGAGCGTATGAGATCCTTGAAATTGCTGGTGATGGACTGCATTGTCATCTCGCGTGAGTACAATTGAAATTTCCACGCTATATTGAGATATTTAGTAGATACGTTCTAAAACATTGAAAATTAATTATGAATGCGACGGCGGTGTATCCTTTCATCGGACTATAGAGTTTTAAGTAGACATATTTGTATCAACATCTGTATACTGGTAATTTCATCATAGCGTTAAGTTATCAAACTATGGACTTACACTCTATTTGACAGGCGAAATTTAGTGTACTTCAATAATATATAAACATAGATATCGCTAAAGTTTTTTTTTCGTTGGCATAAAATATTCCTTGGTATTTTTAGATGATTGAAATTCACTTACGGAGAGTGAAATGAAGAAAAACAGTAAAAAATATAATAGTGATCGATTTAATTGAAGGAAGAATGAAATATAAAATGACAGAGAGGAAAAAATTAGATACTATTTTGATTTTTAATTTTTAGAATGTTTGGCTTTTGTATTATAAAAGATCAAAAAAAACATTTGATGTAAATTATGTTGAAATAAAGGAACAGATGAGTGAAAGAATTGATTATGTGAACATTAGTTAAAACATTATAATGATCATGTAGATAGTATAATTCAATATAAATGTAACAGTAAATTCCTAACTCTAACAAATATCAAATAACCCCATCGTCCACTTACACCTTCAATGAATATAATTAACTTTTATACGAAACATGTACGCACTACATGAGACATTTCTGCAAAATTTAAGCTTTAATAAAGTTGATTTTATCATTCTTGATTTCTGCATGAAAGTGGTCTGCTTATTTAATCCGTAAAAACACATTTTAAATAAAGCAATAATTCTGCTTTATTTTTCAAGAGTCCCAGTAGTTCGCATGTTCAATGTTTCCACGCATAAATGGAGGATTCCTCACCAATATTTTCATTTTGGGAACTCACAAATGCATTGCACTATAAATGGAACCTTTAAAAAACAACTTATAACTGATTTTGATTGCTTTAGAAAGATAACATCCATGATAGCCAGGCTAAGAACCAAACATTTTAAAGCATGAAGATACATCCAGACAAGACAAGAACATACATGAATTGCAAGACCTGTCCCGATATCGAGCTTACGCTCAACGACATCCTAGCAAGCCCAGCAGCAACCTGCAAACCTCCTAAAGAACAGGATCGTTCCATTCTAGGACACTTTGCAGAAGATCTTGTACACTACTGATGCAGTGATTATGGCGGCAATCGAAAAACTTTTGATGGAATCTAGGGACTTATTTTTTCCGTTTATCTATTCTTGGACACGAGAACAACAACTACAACAACGAATGCATTCTTTTTCAACCAAAGTCTTCAAAATACAAAATCAAGAAAGTTTAGTCACTATTCAACAAAATTTTAGAGACTTTGTTTTTGTTGGTAATATAATTAAAAACAATACCAATAATTTGTGCTTCTAACTTTGCAAGGGAACACTTCACTTTGCAACTGCAAACAACGTTATTTTTCCCGTTTACTTTTTCTTTTCACGCAGAAGTAAGAAATTCCCCATTAATGTTTTCATACATGTATGCTCTTTTTGAAATACTTGAACTTGCATCAATTATTTCACAACCAATACGTTTCAAGTTAAATCAGTACTAAAACTACGCAACAATGTTTTAGCTATTGGACCATTCCACGAAAAGGCGCCATCTTGCCCCACACGTGACGCACATATATTTCACTAAAAGTAATGATTTTAAAAGGCGAACAAAGTTTTTTGCCAGAGAAGTCCCACACCGGGTTGTGATTTCTTAACAAACAAAATTTCTTTCCCTAAACGTTAAAATCACTACTTTTTAATGAAATAAATGAGCGTCACGTGCGGGACAAGATGGTGACTTTTTCGTGGAATGGTCCTATTACATTAAAAATAAAATTGACAATATAATTACAACCAATACCAATTATCTGCCTTTCTAAATTTTAAACACTCAACATTTCCCCCGGCGAGAAGAACTGATTACCCCATTTTCCTATAATTGTAACAATTTTCCATCGTTAGACAGCAGACATACAAAGTTTGAATGTCAGCGTAGAGAAGGATATGTCTTTGTCTATCTATTTCCATGATAAATTATGGACGCACTTATTTATTTGCGTCTTTGTCCGCACATCACACGTCTGTTATTATCTTATTATCAAATTGAATCGACAACTATTTTTGTTGCAGTGTTCAACATTTCTTTTCCCTTTTTTATCGCTGCAGAAGACCTTCAAGAAAGGATTAGTGGAACGTTTTATGGGAAGCATATTTATTATTCAGCGTTTGTAATCGATCAATATGCATAATACTTCTGAATTGTTATTAACGTTTTTGCACGAAACTACTCACTGCCAATTTCAATGCTACAAACTTCAATTAGAGCTTTACTTAGAAGCACCAAGCATAATTCTCGTATTTTTCACGCAGTAATTTGCATCATTTGGCAGGGGAAAATCTTTTACTGCATTGTAACTGTTTGAAAGTGATTTAGGCGAGTAAGAATGATATTGATGTCGTTCTGAATAGAATAACAAGTGTACAGAATTATTTTTGAATTACAGAATATCTTGACACTTTGTAGACTCTCATATATTTAGCCAAATAATGAAATTAACTTCTCATAAAAAGTTAATATTTACAGCAAACTTTCGCAAATATTTATTGTGTATCAAATGCGTCTAATGTAAATTCCAAAAAAAAAGAGAAAAATTAATTATGTTTTTTTTTTTTCTAAAACATTTTTTTAATGCGATAAATACAAGTAAGGAACGACCATAAGTAATATTTTTTTAACATTCGGTTTTTCAATTGAAGATAAAAGTTATGTTCTATAAAGTGAAAACGAAACAAATCATTGAATGATCTAATTTAGAGGCTCCCAAACCTTTAAATACTGCATCCATAGAAACCTTTCTCATACTCAAGAATTTTAAAAATATTTGCGTGCTTTACCAGCTAGAAAATACAAACTGATAAGTTTTTAATAAAATCTTTGTCAACATTTACTCCCAGAATATGGTCTTTTAATGAAAATTATTCAAACCTATTATTTATGATCTCATCACATGCATGTACTGTCGGCCCCACTTAAACGAATACTGTCGGTTCCAAGAAATGCTATTTGATTAAGCGGGGTATTTGATTTAACGGGGATCGTTAACGATACGTCTATAATAGGAGAAATATTCGGTTCCGATATATTTTATTCGTATAAGCGGGGTATTCGTTCATCCGTTACCCGATTAAGCGGGGAAGATAGCATATAGTGATTTTAGTAGGTGCTCTAATGTGTGTTCTAAATAAATTTACAAGTGCTCCTAAAATTGTATTCTCAGTATTTCTTCAATAAAGCGAAGGAAGAGCTACAGCACCCTAACTGTGAAACATCATTCATACTATAGCATTCAGGTTGGACTAGATCGGACGTTTAATTTGAGATCAGAGGGAAGGATAAGCTTTTTAAAAAAAGCCAGAAATTTTGTAATCAAGTAAAGAGCCAATGCATTTTAGGAAAATATTGTTAATGTTTTAAGTGAAAACATCTTTTAAGTTGGAAAACCTCTTTTAAGGCGTTTTGAAAAACAAAATGATTTTTTTTGGGAATAGAAATTATGAATAAGTGAAGTCAATTGACTGAAAGTGAACACATTCAATCATTGTACTTCATATATTAAAACACTAATTTAAATTGTTTGATATTAATTTTCATAAATGCTTGTTTTTATACCCAACACACCAAACCAAAGATAAAGCAGTAAGTTACCCTTAAGCCAGGCATAAGACAGAACTACATACAAAATACGAACGGGCTGATTTATGATAACCACAGACTGCAGGTTCGTCCTTGTTAAAGACTCAAAGGTCCGGAATAAGAACTGATGCGGATTAAACTAGTCCGAACTGGTCTGTGCAAACCGTTTGTATGCTACTCTCGTGTTAACGATTTTTCTGAATGATGTTTACTCCTTAGGTTGGGACGAGCAGGGATGCCCATCGACCCCCCCCCCCCCCAAGCTCAATGGCGCAACTTATCCCCCCCCCCCTCCAAATTTTCACAGCCCTCTTATGCTTTTTATTTTTAATTTTATCTCTTTTTTTATTTGATTTTTTTAAAATATTATTTATTTATTTATTTGAAGTGTAACTTTTTTTTTCTATATTATTAATTTTTTAAAAGTACTAATAATGCAAGGAATAAAATCGCTTTTTTCCCCTTCCAGACATTCCAAGCACACACAAACCCACAAAATAAATAAATAAAAAAACAAAGAATAATAAAGAAATAAAACAAATAGTTTAAATTAAAAAAATAATTAATGAATCATTTGAATTTAAAAAAATCAGCAAATAATTCAAATTAAAAAATTAATTAATGAATAATTGAAATAAATGAATAAATTAGTTTAAAAAATCCCCCCCCCAAAAAAAATTTTTTTGATGGCTGCAACTTGCGCCGTTATACCCCCAGTGGCACCCCTGGGGAGGAGTGTAAAATCTTTTTCACGGTCTTTTTTTTTTTTTTTTTTTTTTTTTTTTTTTTTTTTTGCTGTATGATCTGCAAAACTTCTTCGAAATTTTTGATAGTTACTCCATCTCAGGGCCGTAACCAGCCTTAGTTTCGGGGAGGGTTTTACCAAACCTATTTCTCGTGAAATCTATAAAGTCAATAAAATTTGATTTCATGTTCTATATTCTGTTGATTTTTGTACAATAGATGTTAAAAGGGTATTAACATGAAAAATGTAAAAAAAAAAAAAGACTCATCTTTTCAATGAAGAAAAAAAATCTGGATAGATGAGTTTACTCATATACGCGCATTCGAAGGAGTGCTTTTAAAATGTCTTTCTTATACTCTTTATCTCACACTTTCTATCGACACTTATAAGATATGTTAAATATAGAGTTTGGTACTGACAAATTTCAAGAATTTTGGAGTTTTTTTAGACGTATTATAAAAATTTGAAGGGAAATGTGTATTGCTACGAAATATGTTTGCAATAACTACAATAAAAATAAATACTGCAGAAAAAACACTTAATTTTTATAATTATTCAATAATAATAATTTCATTTTTCAAATGCAGTTTCAAAGTAAATAAGAAAATTAAAATGAAATAGCGATAAAAATTTGTTCACTGAGAAACAATGAAAAGCATTTTTATAATGGTTATGAAAAATTTCGGAGGGGGTTTGAACCCTAAAAACTCATTTCCTTAAATACGGTCCTGCTTCGCTTTCTCTTTTTAGTGCATAATTTAAGTTTGATAAATGATTTTTCGCTGTCTTTAAACTCATATTATCTTCAATTACTTTTTTAACAGAATCGTAATCATTTTAAGTTTAAGAAGCAATTTTCTTCAATTTAGTCCCATTAACATTTCACAGCTTTGGCGCGTAAGATCCTGATCTAAGATATGTTTTTTGCAAACGTTGCTGAACTTGTCACCAATATCCATTATCCAGTCGATAGAACAAATTGTCCTTTGAGAATTGCGTGATTAAAACACTTGCTACCACTTCTGTTTCCTTTAAATTTCGAGCAATTTTTGTGTCACTTTGTTCGCTTCTTAATCCCAAAATTCGTAACCATATCTTCCGCGAAATCAGGAAGCCACCATCCAGTGTCTACGCATCGCGTGAAAATTGCGACGACGAAGCTTCCGTAACATTGAGAAGGTATTCATTTTAGACTCCACCGAAGGACAAATTGCGAAAGTGAATTAATATCGCACATTCTATAACAAATAGAAAGAAAAATTTTGTGGCCGGATATTGAGAAATTTCACAACATGGCATCGAACATGACCTCTAATTCATCACAAAAGAAAGTTTTCAATGTGATTTACCAAAATACTGAATGACAATTTAAAACATAATAGTCACTCTACTACCCAAGGTTGAAAACTGTTGCGAAAACCCTCAGCAGTTAAAAACCCACTTTTTCAATGATTTGATAAAACAAAATGAACTATTTCACTTCGTCCCATCCATTTTGCTTCACATGCACTTGACTGTAATTTCACAGAACATTTTAAATAAAATTAAGCTTAAAATTAAATAAATAAATACTGCACCAAATGTGTTAGCAGGTGCCAACTAATATTTAAAATATTAATAATAAGAACTTTGTTATTTTTTTAATCATAAAAATAGTTTTTGGGTTGTACCAAACAGAATGTGTATCATTTTTTTTAATTTCTCGTATTATACAATATCATTATGCTTTGATCTTTAAAGGTAATTTTTCACTGATTTAAATAGACTACAACATTACATAGTTAAAATATTACCAAATAGGTGGCGGAAAAAGTAGAGCAAATAGGGTAAGTGCTCCAGCAGTCGGCCAGTCTCCAGTAGTCGGCCACAATGACATAAAACTCCTCATAAATAGTACATTTTTAATTCAAAATCAGATATGACGCATTCACACATTCATGTACCTATCCTCAGTCATCAACCAGTGGCAGTTAAGTTTTGGGTACTTTTTTGAATTAGTAATGAGTCATTTCATTTTGAATGGTGTGCCCGTCATCCAAGATTGCGATTCTGCTTATTTTTTAGCTAAGATGATTCTGTGGCCGACTACTAGAGCACTTACTAGTGTTGACAACAGCTTGGATTTTAACATAATTTTTTTTTAATTTCTGAAACAAGTAGATGATTCAATATCAGAAAGGTTCATTCTAAAGTTTTACCTTGTTTTTGTTGCTGTATTGATAGCTGAAAGTTCTAGGTTAGCCAAGATCAACAAAAGATCTCTTAAATGGCAGACTACTGGTGCTTTTATCTTATCTCACCATTTCGCTTCTCCCCGATATTTATAGTCCAAGAGCTAGCAACGTCAAAATAATAATAATAATAATAATAAGAATAATAACATTTTAAAGACGTCTGCCTCTTTAATATATCTTTCCCTATGCTCTTCTGAGCAGCATGCGGGATGTCTGGCAACCGTGAGTAGTTGTGTTTTTTACTTCCTTGGTTGCGAATCACACATGTACTGAAAAAATAGTGATTTTTAAGTCACTTTTGGGCAATTCCCCGTCAAATCAATCATGAAAAAAAAAAAAGTTTTTGACCTCCTCACTATTTCCTATTTTAAAAACCATAGATGCGATTGATGCACATGACAAGATAAGTAATCCTGCCAAGTTTTAGATTTATACTTCAAAAATTGTACAAAATACAGAGCTGCTAAAAAACGAAAAAAAAACGGTTTGACATAGAACTTCTTTTGTAATTATAGTAGAATAAAATTTCAAAAACTATTGTGAAGGCAAGAAATAGAACTTTCCATTAATATATTGTTTGATTTACATACGTAGGTTTAAGCTTCTAATGGCTTCAAAATGGTTTTAAAAAAATCACTATTTTCATCAGCAAAAATGCGAAGCGCAGTAAAACACGCATCCACTCTCAGTCGCCAGGCACCCTGGATGCTGCTTAGAAGAGTACAGGGAAAGATATATTAAAGAGCCAGACGTCTTAAAATTGTCATTCGAAAACGTCGACTCTTAGGGCCATGCTCCACATCAGCGTAAAACGCTACCGAAACTGAAGGCAGAAACCGAAAATCCGGGTACTTTCCATAGGAATACCATTGAATCCATTTTACGCTTCTGCCTATTTTTTCTGCTTTACGTCGATGTGGAGCATGGCCCTTAGACTATTGTCTTACTTTACCCACATTCCCCCAAGTACTGTTATAAAAAGTACCAACGCCTTCTTAATACCAAATGCCGATTGCTTTCTGGGTTTTAACATAGAGCAAAAATGAGCACATCATTTAGAAAGCACTGCCAACTATCGGAGATCTTTGAAACAAATAAAAAAATAAAGGAATTAACGATTGGTTGATTGCTAAATTTAAATTCATAAATTAACCAATCAGAAATTCCATTTGAATTGTTCGGATCCATCACCAATAGCTGTAGGGCGTAAGGTAGCGCTCTCTTCCGAACGGTTGAATCTTTTTTTGGGGCAAATGCGATAGGCATTTTGTCAAGCGAGGACATTGAAAGTACACGGATGTGCTCTTTGATATTTTTTCTGACGACCTCGGAAGCGTTTGCGCATGCCTCAAGTCTCTGCTGATTTTGTTAAAATAGGCGTGATCGTGAAAAGAGAGATAAGTAATGCGAGGAGATTTTGTTTTGTTTTGTTTCGTTGGGTTCATTTATTTGACCTGTTGGTTTGCGTTGATGCGTTTTTCTTTTGTAATTCATTCCCTTTCCAAAACAGTTCAAGAAATGTAAAATAATATGTTACTAAGAAGAAATGCTACCATGGTGCATTTTCTTAACCAAGCTGTCACCCCTTTTTGAAATAGAACCGTTCAACGATGCTAGGTAGGCCTTTCGAGGTTGGACAGTACATGAATGCTGTTGCTAAATGATGTTGTGTTGAGTGTAAAAGACAAACCACATTTATTGTTTTTCAGCTCTCTTGGGTGGCAACTGAAAGTCCATGCAGTAATAAAACGTAAGGACGAATTATAGAATTTCCTAATTAACAGTCGGTAAGGTTTCAAAGAAACGTCGACCATTGAGACGTCTCATTTAATCAAGATTTAGTAAACTTAAGTTGATTTACAGAAGAAATGCTGATTTGTTGAAGGACGGATCTCAAGCTCCTTATTTTCTCAGTCCAAGATTAATGAATTTATGGGTGGCATCTTTCAAGGAATGATTATTCTTGGAAGGTGAAAAAAGAAGTTTGACTATGTTCATTAGTTTTGTGAATAATCTTCTTTATGAGAAAAGTTTTAAAGTGAAGCTTATTGTTTGGAAATGGTCGCTTTGAGGAGCATTTTTCGAACTGTAACAATAGCGGTTTCCAAGTTAATTTTACTTATGGTGTCGATGCATTTATAATTCTACACATAAGAATGGACTGCTCATGCAGGCTCAAAAGATTGTGAAATCTAAGCTATGTTGTATGTTTTCACAATAACTTAAATATGCATCAGGCTCGGATTAGGACACAATCTGAGAGTTAGAAAGGGTTTTTTGCGCCATAACTTAGGTGTCAATGTAAGTTATTAGGGTTCAATTGCATCATTCTTGTACCCATATGGCCATATGCAGATCTTTAAGCTTCAAGTTACAACTTTGATTTCCTTATTGTTTCTTTCATATATGGATTTTTCTTTTGCTTACTTTTCATCAGTTACATTTTGTTGACTTCTCAGGACTTTGCTTTTCGTGCACCAATTTTGATGTCCCAAACAGCCAGTTTTTTATTTATAATACTCAAGTTCCCGTAACATACCGACTTTTGTGCATTTAGTATCGTTATAATTTAAACTGATATTAAAGCTCTTTTTCTATGAAATTGCGTAAGAAAGGCAAAAACAATCGTAGTACCCAGTTTTTTCTGCCTTTCGTCTATTATTAACAGAAATCAAATTTAGATAATTGACCAATGTTTAGTAATTCTGAATACAAAATAGAATTTGAAGCAATGTTTTAGTTCGATCATTTTCCTTCTTGTTTGTAAGAATAAATCAGTAAGCACATAACATTTGGCCCGACTGTGGTATGTTGATACATCTGAAAAAAGTTTTAAAAAAAAGACATTCATCATATTTCAAAGAGTTTTTTTTAATGAAACATAAATGTATATATTTATTACACTGAAGACTTTGTAACCTATGTTTTGTTTTTATTGTACAATTATTGTACATAAGTTGTACAATAATTGTGTATAGTTGTACAAATCGAACTTATTTTCCCTTAAACACATAACACAGTTGACTGTGAAAGTTTCGTAGCATGTTCTGAACACTGGATAGAGAAGAATTTTAAAAAAAAACTAAATAGTACAAATGTTTTATTAAGTAGGGTGAGTTCTGGTAAGTGCGTCCACGGGGTAAGTGCGTCCACTGGGAATTATATGAACACTGTCCTGAAATGGCTTCTGCAACACATCGACTATGTTAGATAACTGTCTAATGATAATTTCAATAGGTAGAATTCAGGCCTGGACTCAATAGACGACACACAATCAGAGACAACTTAAATGTCTTCAAAAAAACTCTAAAGTAAAGATTGAGAAGGTTTTGTTTCAGTTTCTCTAAAAGTCATACTAAGCAATTGAAGTCAAGAAATGCAAGTTGTTTCTTTTGAGTAATAGCTACTAATAACATACAGGGGGTATTTTGATCAAATACTCTAACTAAAATTTGTTTATATGACGGTACGCACTTTCCCTTTCTTTAAAGTTAGGTGGGGGTAAGTGCGTACCATTATGATGGGGCAAGTGCGTACCACTATCATGAGGCATATGCGTACTATTATGCGGAGCAAGTGCGTACCATTATGATGAGGCAAGTGTGTACCATTACGTGGAAAATCCGACTCTCGTAATTCACCTTTAATTTTGCTTATAACTCTTTTATAAGCCGATTATAAATCCGACGTCATTTCCATCAAGTATTTATATTTACATTGAATACGGCATAAGATTTCAATTTTATTCATTACCTCTGAAATATATTGGCTTTTAGATATCAGTTAGTAAATTTTTCGTTGAAAATAGCGATCATAAGCTATACTTAATTTAAACCAGAATGACAAATGAAGCAATGAAATTAAGTGAAACACTAAATAAGGAACCAACTGATTCAAAAAACGAAGGTGGAGTAATGAATAAATTATATTTAAGAAAATTAAGAACACCTTGTGAAAAACTATTTCAATGTACAAGAAAAAAAAAGTACAAGTATCATATCATGATCAATTATTTTTCTTTTTTTTTTTTGCTCTTTATTTTGTGTTTTTTCTTACTGCTGCTGATTCTAATAAGAAAAATATTTTAAAACCGTATTTATTCAAAAAAGAAAAAAAAAACGAATTGTTCACTCAGGTCACCTAACGATCTACCATACAAATAGAATTAAAGAAAATCACAGGGGTACGCACTTACAACAACGCTATTGGACGCACATGTCTCATCTTACATTTAAGAAGGGGTAAGTGCGAACCCTGGCTTAAACACAGACTGATTAATGTATTAAACCAAAATAAACTATGTAGACTATAAGTGATTATTACTAAATAAAAACAACTTACATTTGCTCACTTGGTCTTATTAAAAGGACAGAGGAAGAATCACAGACACAACTCTCTCAATCTTCAAATCACAGTTGTTCGCGAGACATGTGGGATATCACTGATTGCGTTTCATCCATGCAAGCAAGTGCTGATCTCTAGTGTTAGGAAGTATCCCAAGGCAACTGCCTAACATATTTAATATGTGCCAGAAGTTTTTTCCTGTTCATATTCACATAATTTAAGGTGGACGCACTTACCCCGTTAGGTAGGGAAAGTGCGTACCTTAGAATAGGTGTCATAAACCAGGTAACAAAACCTATGCTTATGGTTTATTTGACATATTATATGCTTGAAAATCTTAGTAAAGGATCTGGAAAAAGAACTAAAAAAATATTGTGAGTGCACAAGATTTTTCAACAGAGCAGCATCCTTGAGAACATGAACTTTGAAAAAAAGGGTACGCACTTACCAGAACTCACCCTAATGATTATTCTTATTATACATTGCTTTTAAGCTTCATACAAATATGATGTGTTTTAAAATGATTTTGAACTTAAATGTTCAATAAAAATATTTTGCGTCTTTTTATTTCCCGTAACTGTTCTTTTACACTAAAGTGTAGGCCAAATATTTCGTAACAATCGTACTAACTATAATTAATTAAAAAATATTTTTGAAGTAATGTATTTTTTAATTAGTCAACGATGAAATTATGAATCGATTATAGAAAAATAATAATTGTAAATGTTTTAACGTTTTTGCAACTTTATAATATCTTCTGGTATCGCACTATCTTTAACATTATAGAATCGCGACATGAATTTTTCATACGTGCCCCATACACACACACACACACAAGTGCCCCATCATCTTAGGACTAACTAGCAAAATAAACAATTATTTAATTAAAAAATAAATAAATAAATAAACATAATAATAACTTAAATGGGGGAGTTTCCTTCAGTCAAAAGTACTACTTTTTGCTACTGAAATTGATAGAATGATATAAAAAAATATCATGGGCCAGGAAAATACTTTAATTTTCCCAACAGTCTATTTTTTATTATATTTTTTTAAATACCATACCTTGAAAACGGGGCGTGCTTTTTGTGACGTCAGTGGTGCACCTAACAGCCTAACACCACTTACTAACACCATTTTGCTTGACTTGAGTTGTCCAATCGCAGGAATCGGTGACGTCACGACCTTCGTCATCTCACTACAACCAATTAGATTTCGCGCTTACGTGCACCACTGACGTCATGCGCAGATGTTTTTTTTTTTTTTCGGAATAGCATCTGCGCACCGGTTAAAATAATTCATAAAAAATATATAACTGTGTCAAAAAATAAAAAAAATAGTTAATTCCTATGTTTTGAAGCATGTTCTTTCAGAAAAAAATAGCTTTGAAATTTCGGAAACTCCCCCATTTTCATATAATGGTTTATAATAATTAAGTATAGTTTAAAATATGTTAAGTTAATTTTAAATATGTTTTCACTTGAAGAAGACTGATCAAGTTACATTCGACGCTGTTAAAACAAAGAAGTTTTCACCGCAGAAACAAAAAATGGCTTCATGTTCACATATGTGCCACTCCCCCACTCCCCTTTCTCAATGAAAAGTGATAATTCCGTAGCGGAAAAATACCAAGTCCAAATAAACAATTTACCCATTTATATTCAATCTATCAACAACCTTTACGTGTCATCAAGCTGTTACAATTTGTAGGCCATCTCCATCCCGCAACAAATAAGTGACGTGTACTCTTAATCCTAACACGGAAATGGATTACCATTCCTCCACTTCCCTACAAGCTGATAAAATATCAATAACTTGCTGATAAGGAATAGTATATCCAGGAATAGCATACTTTTTAGAAAGAAAAAACGTCAACAAATCATATGTTTTCAAACCTTTGGGCTTCGAAAGACTGCATTGAAGTTTTCCTTTTGTAATACAGTTCAGTTTCGGTAACTCGAAGTCCCAAAAGACCGACTAAAAACTTCGAGTTACTTGTAG
This sequence comes from Uloborus plumipes, assembly GCA_038373865.1. Taxonomy (NCBI): domain Eukaryota; kingdom Metazoa; phylum Arthropoda; class Arachnida; order Araneae; family Uloboridae; genus Uloborus; species Uloborus plumipes. Next base: position 35,547 of record JAXGGA010008340.1, read on the forward strand.
TTTGAGTGATAGAGAGTTCCCGCTATCTTTTTAAGAGTTAACGGACCCAATGAAAGCTTCAAGATAAAGAAATTTTAAAGTTGTAATATTTCAAGTTATCGTGACTCCACTGTATTTCGGTATAGGTGCTATGATATAGTACATAATGCTAGGGATTTCAAACTAAATTTGACCCTCCGTCAGGCGTATCAATATGCCACTCGAAATCAGGCGCACCAGGCCTAAGAGGCAACTCATATATTTTAGCTCCCGTCTTTCATACATCAATGCTGATACAATAAACTGGCCGACTGACTAAGGCAAGAGCTAAGTGTGATCCTAAAAGACAGGACAGTAGAAGAATGGACGTGGTGCTGGGCCTCTTTTGGTAAGTGGATGGAGAAACTAAGCCTTAATATGAAATTACATTTTTTTAACAAAAAAAAAAAAAAAATTTTTTTTGCATTCATCTTGGTGTGTATGTGTGTGCTCCTTTGCCACCATGTCCTGCATGGTGGTGCAGCGGGACTATTACAGACTCAGTCTCACTGCCTCACCATGTACTGCATGGGATCTCTGCAGTCCCGGAAACGAGACGTTGTGACCTGACTGCCAATCTGAAAAATGGGCTACAAAACGCTTGAGGTCCAAAAAGAAAACATAGAGATTCGTAATTGCTTAAAAACGAAGCAAAAATTTTCATTGAATTTGTTTTTTGAAGATAAAGATTTCTTACTATAAAAGACAAAATACGTGCGCAACTATTTCATGGTTATATAATTCAAAATCGACCACTCCTTCGTCAACGGCACAGTAACACGTGCCGAACGGTTCATTCTTCATTGAAAAGGAACTCGACAATTGTTTCCATTTGTCCATGGGAATCTGATTTATCTTCTACATCAAGTATTGTAAAACAAATCAAACATAAAGTAATCTTGCACGCTAACCTGTATTTAGTAATTGGTTCGTTAGAATGTTCCACAAGATTGAACTCAAATGAGAACCTAATAAACCTCTGGTTCAAACACTATCTGGAGGTTGAACATTTAAATACAGAATGAGTTTTTCGGTTTATTTTTATTTATTTATTTTATTAGTAATCGGTAGCCCACTGCGAACTTAAAAGAATTTCTCAGCCCGAATTCATAAGTTGTTTTGAAATTGTTTGTGCACAATAAAGTCAAAAGCTCTCGGAAATTGACAAAAATGGCCTAGAGTAGTTCAGTTAAGCTCCTTTGTGTGGATGTGTGTTTCTAAAATGACAAAAAAGAAAAGAAAAATAGGAGAAAAAAAGGAAGCACTTATATACATTGTTTAAATTGAGTTTTTTTTTTTTTTTTTTGTAATCGGTGCCTATTTTTAAGAGGATAAAAAAATCAGAGGCTGTTCGCCTGAATCGTAGCATTAATTAAGTAAGCCTTTATTAATGGGACAAGGTAAGCGACAAAAGATGTAAACAACCAGGTCCAGAAGAATGGATTGACCAACTGCTTCACCTCAAATTAAATAAACAGTTATAACACCCCCCTCCCCTTCTTTTATTTATTTTCTCTTTTTTTTAATCAAAAACTTTGATAAGTTTTATGCCTTAGCCAACATTAATGTGTTTTCCGAACACCATGGTGCTGGCTATTTTTAATGTTAAGTGTATTAATGACTGAAACATACCAATTTAAAAAGTATTACTAATACTTATCTCAATATAGTATAAAATCACTTTATACATTTTTAACAGTTAAATCATTTACTAAATTTATGTTTTAAGTAATAATGAACACGTAATAAATACTCTGGCTGAAATTTGGAATAAAAATAACGAAATCAAATAATTTTTATTTTCTGAAACCAAAGTTGAATTGTGTGCTTGTGAGAACAAGTGGTCCTGTGTTGCTAACAGTTAGATAAACATTAAAGCATCAATTAGTGGTAGAGAAAGCTTACAATACGTTTTAGTGACACACTAAAAACAGATGTTGGTTTTACAGTAAAATACAGCTAATTATACAGTAATTTTGCGGTAATAAACTGTAAAATTGCTAATTTTACACTTATAAACTGTTAAATTTCTGCTTTACCGTAATAAACTGTGAAGCTAGTACTTTCGCAGTTTATTACTGTTCATTTTCGTTTTAAACTGGAACCTCTGCCGCCAGTATTATACTGTTGCTTTTACAGTATAAAACAGGTCTAAAAAATTCTCAAAAAGAGATCACTCGTTTGAATAGTGTCAAACTAAACCCATCTAAACAGCACCAAAAAATATTTCACCATTCACTTTCAGGACCATTTAATTGAAGAGGTAAAACACTTTATAAGGGAAAAATAGAAATAAAATACATTCAAACAAGGATATCTCTGGAATGAGAACTCACTTTTTTTTGTGATTTTTTTTTTTTTTTTTTTGTGATATTTCCTACAGGTAATTTGTTACTAATTCCGACAAAAAATTGTTTTATCAATGTTATTAGAGCTCTCTTTCTTTCTTTTTCTTCTGTTCTAGGACAATTTTTTAACCATCTTTAAAGACATGTTTAGGACATGAAAGTCTGGGCTCCAGTAATAACATTTCTCTTACCCTAAACGTACTTCTAATTTTTGTAAAGGACCATTTCACTGAAAAACAGACATCACAGCTAATATATTTCATAAAACAATACCAATTTTAACAAGAACTTTTTTTTTCTTTTGCTAAAGAAATCACGAATATCTTCGTAATTTCTAAAAAATAACGAAATTTGATTTCCTTACAAAATTATTGTTGTTTAATGAAGTATATAAGCTGCTTTATGAGGGACGAAATAGCCGCTTTAAAACTGATAAGGCCCCAAAGCTATTTTATCTGTCCCAACATTGATCAATTGGCTGATTTATAATTTAGTATGAGTTTCTTTCTTTCTTTTTTATTTTTAATTAGAAAATTGAACTTGTAAATACGAGAAAAAATTTATATATATTTCGAATCTAGATAGCGAAATTTGCGAATCGATTACATCCTCTCCATCTGAAAGATCTGAATTAATTTTACTTAACTTTTGCACATCAAAAAGAGAAAGAGAAAAAAAAAGGTTACAGTCACTTATTGTGCAGTGGTAGTATTTGTTTCTAAAGGAACTGACCTCGCTTTAAGTAAACAATTTTAGCTTCCTGGTTGGAATTCACGGCCCAGTTTTCGAAGTTATCGGCAGCAATAACATATCATCAATGACAATATAAAAAGTGGAAGCCAAACTACTTTTTTTTAGACAGCATAATCTATTTGTAGTGTTGAAAGATATTATCAAATCAAAGCGGTTTTGGTGGGGAAAACGTAGTTCAGAAATGAGCGAAAATATTAGTGGCAATGGCAAAAACAAATGAGAGATTTAAGAAATAAATGAGTTTTTTAATTGCATCGTTAATTTCAAAAACCAGTTAAGGTGTGGTTGGTTTTATTTCAAAAATAATTTTTTAACGTTGGCACATATAAATTTTAAGAATTTCACAACATTTAATTTAAAATGTCGTTTTTCCCTATTTAAATTATTTTTAATACAAAAATCGCCTCTGAACCACATTGTGTATAAAAAGCTATCTCTATTTGGGGGGGAGGAGGGGAGTACGTTCACGTGAGTCTCAATTAATTTTTAGAAATGGCCTGTTTGCTAAAAATTTTAAAGACCTCTGATTTAAAGTAATTAAATTACTGCTGAAAGTTACTCTGAATGAATTTTCAGAATATTTGTAGCCTTGTTTCAACAATTTTCACATAATATCTCAAACTCATTGATTCAAAAAGTGTAAATCATTTAACTAATGAATTTAAGTGAATTATTTGAACTTTTTTTTATAAGCGCTAAAAATTAAGCTCAACAAAAAGTTCTATCAAGAATTGAAAAAACCTTACATCCCCCCTCGTATACCAACACCTACTTTCTAGCATCAGATCTATGCCCCAAAGCAGAATACTTTGTGATGTTCTGCAACGTAAAATCCTTTGACCAAAATTGTTCTGCAAGTAACTTTAAGCACTCCACTGTACAGTACACGTAGAAACATAACCCTTTTCAAAAACCATGAGCCTGAAATAAAAACGGTTTCATACATGAAAGGAGTATTTGTTCAGTACTCATTCTTACTGCAGAAAAAAAGCCTGAAATTGAAATTCCAGTCACACATTCTTGACAGAAAATGTAAAAGACTTCACTCTATGTCTGCTCCTCCAAACATCAAAGAGCTCTGAATGCTTTGACACTACATTAGAAGCAATGTTTTCACTCAGAATAACAGCACATGGCTAATAATGAGACCAACTCTCGGAGGCAGAACACTTAAAGGGCATAAAACAGGTGCAGTTAAACATAATTTTTTGCAAATATATTTACTAAACATGTAATTTTGTGAATATTCTGCAGATTTTGTCTAGCTTGAAATAATTGAAAGTTCCTGCAAATGTCGACTTTTGATTTTCTGCCTAGTAAGTATAATTTGCAGAAATTTCATTTATTTTTTTTTCTGAAGAAATCTGCAGAAATTGTTCTGAATTTCTGCAAAATTGTATTTTTAGTTAGAAAACTGCCTTTTCTGCAGAAATTCTACAGAAAATTTTCAGAATTTTCCCTCACATTTGAATAGCATTGTTCTGCAGTTCAGATATCTGTTCTGCGACGTACGTTCCAAATATAGCAGTATTCTGCTTTGGGGGATCTATGTATTCTCTATTAGCTACGGTTACAAATTATATCAGTCACACCTTTTAATATTAAAAATGATTTCAAATATAATATACCACTCATATGCAATAATAATAATAATAATAATAATAATGTATAACCTACATGAATTAAAATGAATTTCTGAGAAAAGGAAGAGATGGGAGCTTGATATAGTAGTGCTGCCATCTGTTATCACGATTAACAAAAAGAAAGCTTTTTAAAACACAAATATATAGTCTTAGTATTTATGTTCTGTATATGAACAGCCATAAAATTATTAAATGGATGTCTAGAAAGACCTGCAACTGAGGGAGGAAAAACTCTCAAAAAATACATTAACATGACGTTAATACAAAACGTCTTACAATCCAAATCAAAAACCTAATAACCTTAAAAAAACTAATAAAACAGGCAAATTAAAAATAAACATCAAATAATTACTTCCGTTGATAAATAATAATCAATTAATTAATTTTTCTGACTTTAAATGCATGACAAAACTTTCAACCACCATAAAACATACTATATGCATATGAATAAACAATTTTGTACCAAGTCCTCCTTTCAGTTAATTTACAAAAATCAAATAATAAAAAATGCTTATTTATTATTTTTATTCATTTACAATATAGTAAAATAGCACATAAATTGAGCCATACTGATCTTAGAAACATTTTATCACGACAAAATAAAAGAAAAAAATGTTCAAGTTGTAATAGGGTAAAAGCACCAGTAGTCGGCCATTTAAGAGATCTTTTGTTGATCTTGGCTAATCTAGAACTTATAGCTATCAATACAGCAACAAAAACAAGGTTAAACTTTAGAATGAACCTTTCTGATAGTGAACCACCTACTTGTTTCAGAAATTTAAAAATAATTATGGTAAAATTCAAGCTGTTGTCAACACTAGTTAATGCTCCAGTAGTCGGCCACAGAATCATCTTAGCTGAAAAATTAGCAGAATCGCAATCTTGGATGACGGCATGTACCATTCCTCAATCATCAACCAGTGGCAGTTAACTTTTGGGGTTTTTTTTTGAATTAGTAATGAGTCATTTCATTTTGAATGGGGATTCAAAATGAAATGACTTTGAAGCATTTTGAATCACCATTCAAAATGAACTGACTTATTACTAATTCAAAAAAAGTACCCAAAACTTAACTGCCACTGGTTGATGATTGAGGATAGGTGCATGAATGTGTGAATGCGTCATATCTGATTTTGAATTAAAAATGTACTATTTATGAGGAGTTTTATGTCATTGTGGCCGACTACTGGAGACTGGCCGACTACTGAAGCACTTACCCTATATAAATTATGTTTTTCAAAATAAACAAATGAGAACTAAAGTTTAAAAACTACTTTCTGGTAGACTTTTTTTTTTTTTTCATTTTTGACAATAAATTTGTACCTTAAATAAAAGTGAAAAGCCCTACATACAGGGCAAAGTGATAATTAAAAGACTTTTCCAACGCTATTTGATTGTTTAACTTTTTTTAAATAAATGAATAAACTAATTAATAAATGCATCAGGTAATTAATGAATGAATGAATTATACACACACACACACACACACACACACACACACACACACATATATATATATATATATATATATATATATACATATATATATGTGTGTGTGTGTGTGTGTAATGAATGACTGAATAAGTGTGTGAAGGAATTATGAATAATAAATAAATAAGAGAATGATTGAATGATGAATGACTAATTAAATAAATAAATGAATGATTATGAAATTGCACTGATAAATAAATTAATTGATTAAATTAACTATTTCATTTTGCCCAGTGCACACTTAATAAACTGCACTAAGCATCTAAAAAGAAATTATGCCCAATCTATATCTATAAAAATGAGTGTATGTATATATACTTGTTCTCTATATAAATCCACAGTTTGCGTTAGATTTTCATCAAACTTGACACAGAGGTTCCTTGATGCCCTAGAATTCTCATAGGCGGGGTCTTGAAATTTTAAAAAATCTAAAAAGCTCAAATTTAAATTTTTTGTCAAAAAAGACCCTTTTACAGGAATCTAGCCCTATTTATATTGTAATCGAGATAGGCCTTTTAGCATTCAAATTGATGAAATTTAAGATTTTTAAAGATGAGTATTTTCCAACAATGATTATGATTAAAGTAATGAATTTTCAATTTAAGGCTCACCTATTTCCTTTTAGCATTGAAATATAAGTAAAAAACAATCATAATTCATGTGGACTTTATAAAAAGAACCACGGATTTGAATTTCAAATTTGCAATGCGACGACAGTTGCGTCTGTAATGGAGATAAGCCTTCAGAACGAGAAATAGATTTATTTCTGAGTTATAATAATTTTTACTTTGTAGGTGGGAACAATTAATAGAGAAAAGTTAATATTTTAAATTTAGCGGGTGAAATTGATGCAATTTTTTCACTTCCATATGCATATATTTCATGCCAGTGGACGCGGCAAAGCACAGACAACATTTATCTTTAATTTTCACCTTTTGATAAGACTATTTTTCTGTAAACTTTTAACTTTCTGTAATATTTTAGTTTTTTTCAAAGTTTTGTACCTAAGAGACAGATTGATGCAAATTATTTTATACCCATATGAATAGAACTCTTTCAAACTTTTTCTTCCCTGAATGCTATGTTGTATTAATAAGCACCCGGGCAAAGTCGGGTATTAAGCTAGTATTAAATAAACAAGTACTGCATTGACGTACTGAACATCAATAAGTCTCAATTCATAATTGAAGTGATAATAAGAAGATAATAACCATTAAAAATGACAAAACTTACCTTTAATTTAAAATATAAAAAAAAATTATAATAAAAAATAAGCTTGAAATGATGAAAACGATGGTGATGGATTAAGGATAAATCATACCTTAATCTTCAGAGGTAACTCTTTTCTGAGTGAAATCAACTACATGTTTAATTTTATGGTTTCAATGTTGCCAAAAGTAAATAGTGCTGTAAACTGAGTAAAATAAGAGACCCTACATAGATATAAGGGGCAGTTAGGTAGAAGGGTTTCTAAGTAAAAAAAATTTACACTTTGACGAGCTGTCAGCTGTCTGGCTGAGTTAGCCCTAATCCCTGTGGCAGAAAGTTGCCGACAAGGCGACATTGTTCGGACACAGCGACGTTGTGCAGAAAGATTTTTGTGATTAGGAAAAAGAAGGAAAAAAAACTAACAAAATACTTTTCTAAACTGAAGTCATAAAACAGTTAAAGGTTATCTTTGTGGATGTGTAGAGAGCAGTAGTTAACTAATTTTTTGTTGGAAAACATTCTTTTAGTTACAGACATTTTTTTGCTGTTATTTCTAAAAAAAATCAAAACCTATTTCATGTTATTATTGTTCATGTTAATAGAACTTAATTAATGTTTGAAATTGTGTAACAGGCTAGCTGCATCAAAGTATCAAGATAGAGTAGAAATATATCATAAAGGGTGAGAAATCAGTGAACATTTTTAGTTGGACATGGAAAAATGAAAAGAAATAATTTTTGCTCAAACTGTGAGTTAGTTTTAAAAACTTTGAAGCTGTAGTATTGATGTTAAAGTTTTTAAAAGTATAATCAGCTTGTGTACTACACGGTTGCACATACCTTCATTATTGAAGTATATTCTATTATTGTTGCAGAAGGATATTGGTTCTAGAAAACTTGTGGCAGAAAGAAGAAAAAAAAATCTGCTACAGGGGCCCTAATAAAGTACAGGTGTTACACGTAATCAGCGGATGGGGGTCTGGTGACAGATAATGCTGAGGGCATTAGGTGTATTGTACACTTTTTGTCCACCAGAAAGGTACATAGAATTTAGCATTTTGATTAATTACTCAGTAAAAATAGCCAACATTATCGAAAAATTTTAATTTTATGTAGCAACTTCTACCAAAATGAACGTTAAGTAATTGCTGAATTGACTTTGAAAAACACAAATCAAGTTATAACTATAAATTCTAAAACTTCTTTTCGCTTTCTTTTTTGTTTTCCACATACCTACTGATGTTGAAGGGTGCCATGCCAATCATAGTGAATACATAATTTGAGGAAAATTTGTGGTAATGCTAAAGTGTGTGTTGCGAAACAGTTCAATAATGTATACAAAATTCACAAAATACTAAAACCACTTACCTAAGTCATTGATTACTGTCTAAAACAATAGCATGAACATAACTACTTTTTGATTAATAAAACACAAAAAAAGTAGGTCACACGTAAGAGTATAAATAATTTTAATTATTTCGTGTCCACAATCAGCCATTCATATAATACCATTAAAATAACAAAATTTTATAAAAATTGAAAAGGCTTCGAATATCAGTTAAATTTCTGAATTAAAAATTTAAAACTTTGAATAGCGCTGAAAATCATTATAAAAAGAGAGACAATAATGCACATTCAGAAAAAAAAGCTAAAAATCCAACAAAATAAAGCTCACATTTTAGGCTTATTACAAGTCCTTTTTGGAGAAAGATCTGAAAGCAGTCATTTCTTGCAACTTTAGATAAGCATTTGCTTTTTGAAAACATTTGTTTGATAAATTTTGGTGATAAATAGGAAGAAAAATAATTTATTTGAGGAGTTTCACAATTTTCTGCGGAACAGCTCCACAAAATGAGAAGCAGTTGGCAGCCCCAATACTGTATAATAACTTCTAACACAGTGCACCATCACTAAAAGTTTTAAATGCTCTTGTGTTTTATTTTTAAGATTGTGTAGCAAGTAAAAAAGCTAGTGTTAATTGACTGCTTCGAATATCAGTTAAATTTCTGAATTAAAATTTTAAGACATTGAATAGCACTGAAAATCATTATAAAAAGAGAGACAATAATGCACATTGTGAAAAAAAAGCTAAAAATCCAACTAAATAAAGCTCACATTTTAGGCTTATTGCAAGTCTTTTTTGGAGAAAGATCTGAAAGCAGTCATTTCTTGCAACTTTAGACAAGCATTTGCTTGATAAATTTTGGTGATAAACAGGAAGAAAAACAACTTATTTGAGGAGTTCCACAATTTTCTGCGGAGCAGCTCGCAAAATAAGAAGCAGTTGGCAGCCCTAATACTGTATAATAACTTCTAACACAGTGCACCACCATCACTCAAAGTTTTAAATGCTTTTATGTTTTATTTTTACATTTGTATAGCAAGTAAAAAAACTAGTGTTAATTGACTGCTTTCTGACTTCAATATGTTTAAATATTCACACACACACATTCAGTTTAAAAATCAATATAACTACACTTATATTTAGTAAATGTATTACAATATAGCTATTTTAATTATTTAAAAATAAATGTTCAGTTGATAATTAAAAAAAAAAATAGACAAGTGAGCTACTGTTATAGATAGCTTTCATGGTAGTGGCCTTCAGATTTGTACATTAAAAATGTGAAGAAAATTGCCACAAAAATTGGCTCTATTTGCAAAAATGCCCTAATATCGATTCCAATTTTAAAGTAAATTTTAATCACACAATAATTAAAAGTTTATGAAATAAATATTTTCTCTTCTTTCATTAAAAGAAGTACAAGAAATAAATTTAGCTTAACGAAATTACAGTATAGGAACTCAATGTTATGAGCATTATGTAGAAGGAAGTACGCATTCGAAAAATAAATAAATTAATAAATATTACAATATAAAATTCAATACATAATAAACTTAAATAGTGTGTCACTACTTATCAGTTTTTCCAATTATGTGTGACACAATTTCAAGTCAATAAATAAAAAAATGAAAGCACTATGGATCATAATTTTTAATTATAAATTAACTTTGACTTTTCTCTAAGAAAAATTTTCTCATTGAAAAAATTGCAGATCCAAATTTTTCATGAAAGGAAAAACTTTTCAGTATCCACTGAGGAAGAGAATTTTTTACAGTAGCATGATTATAACGATAATCTAAAAGTAAAATGCAAGCATAGTCATTTTTATGCCTAATAGCACGGCCTATTGATTGATTCACAGCTTTCATGCACAAATTATTATAATATATATCACCAGCACTTTTTCCATTACATGACTTGCATGTTTTGTTCAAATAAGCCATTTTTTCTTTCAGCTCAACCGAATATTTGTTCGGAAATGGCAAACCTACCATGATGACACACCTTCCAAGATTATCAGAAAAGTTAATGCCTTCACTCATTTTCCCACCCACAATGCTGAATAATAAAGCTCCATTGAAAGAATTCTTTCCAGCAGAACTCAATGAAATGCATTTGGCATAATCTGAAAGCACCCTGTCAACATCGCTACTAAATTTGGGCTCACGAAACAATTTTTTCTTCTTGCTGATAGTTTCTAAAAGTTTGCTTTTCTTAAGTTCATGAAATATGAACTGCTCATAATCGTATGAAGGGAAGAAGCAAACGACCCCACCACTAACAGCATTGCATACATTCAGAAGAACACTTCCTAATTCCTTTACAGTTTGTGGAAGTTGACGATTTTTAAAGGTGAAATCTAGTGAAGACCCACAGGGTCCATTCGCTAAACCAATAGCTAAGAGGTTCTCAGGAGGAATAACATGGCCACATGTAAAATAGCTAATTTTTTCCTTTGGAACACCCGAATTTGTAAAAAGATCTTCAAATTCTGAAATTGGCTGCATTGTTCCACCAGCAAGAATAAGTGACCTTGGTTCTGAAATGACTTCTTTAAAATGGGAAGCAGGGTTTAAGTGCAAAAATTTCAGATATGATTCTTTCATGGAAGTACTCCGGTTTAAAATTATTCTACCATCTTCAGTTGGAAAAGTCAGGGTTTTTAAGAACTCAATAAAAGAAAAAATTGCTGAAGGTTTATATTGCATATTAGAAGTCTTGGTTGATTCAATGACTTCTTTCGAGTTTATTTCCTTGACTTTGTCTTTTACAATGTTCTGTGATTCTTTTATATGTGATAAAAAGCTAGCTGTTGCAGATTTCTGGGGTAAAGCAGTATTATGTGTTTGATCATCTAATGGCGTTATACCTTTGGCAACTTTGGCGGCAGTAAACCCATGAATTTTATGGGCAATTAAGGTATCATCACAATATTTTACCAATTCAAAAAAGTTAATTTGACCCACACCCATTACAGTAACAAAATCATTATAAGTCACCATTTCAGAATTAAGCTTTTGATTTTCAACATTGCTTAATTTCAACTTATTTATAAAAGCTTTTAGAACAAAACATACTAGTTTTATGTATTTCAGGTTATTCTGAGAAAGTCTGCTACTGTAACACTTCCTATAAGCATCTACTTGCCAAAATGTCTGCTCTAAACATGCACCATTAATTTCAGAGCTGTACATACTATTAATAGATTCAATTAAGTTGTGAGCTTCATCTATAATTACAATATTATTTTTCAATACAATACCATAGGTATCTCTTGTTGGTTTGTGTAGTAGAATGTTGTAGGGTAAGACAACAACTTCAACGTCAGGAATAACTTTTCTGGTAGCGTAATAAGGACAGGAATGCAGCTTTTGTCCCTGAGTCACTACTTCCTCGATATCTTTCACAACAGATAGAATATCCTCCTGCATATCTTCAAAATTTTTCATATATGGACAGCACTTTTTACCTTTACTTTTCTGACGTTGAAGTTCAGTGCAGCTTTCATTTATTAAACTAACATTTTTCAATTTAGATACTGTCTCATTAATGCAAAAATTTGAGCGAGATCCCAAGGCTGTGACAGTTATATTATCTTTATAAGGACTGCGTTTAATTTCACCAATAAATTGTGCTAACTGTGAATGTGTTCTACTAGCAAAATAAATTTTCAAAACATGTTTTCTTTCTTTTTTCTCAATTTCAAGTTCATCCGATTCTTCTTTCTGGCTTATGATAAAATCATCATCAAGATTTTCACTGTCTTCTATATCACTATGCTTACGTTTTGCATTTGAAGAAATTAGTTGAACATTGGAAGACTTTTTGCTTTTGTTTTTTGCTCTTATTTTTTTCAGTCGCTCTTCATTTTCCATCAAAAAATCAAATTCTTCTTTAGCATCTAATAATGAGTGAGATTTTTCTTGCTTCTGTAAATAAGCATTAAACCAGTCATCACCTTCTTCATTTATCTTTTCATTCAGTCTTTCCTGCAATTCTTTCAGTCTTTGTTCTTGAAAATCCTTCAGCCATTTGAATGATCCACAAATAATACTAAGTGATTTGCCAGTTCCAGTGGGACTTTCAAATATACCAACTTTTTGCTCTTCTAAAACAGTATACAAGTTTCTCATAAAATCTTCTTGAACATCATATGGCGGAAATGGGAATGGAAAAAGAATCTCAGCCATTCACCTGCAAAAGAAGTAAATACTTTAAAACTACAAAATTTTAGAATATTAGAGCGCAATGACATAAATATTTTTACCATAAAATTTCAAACCTTGAATGTTATGTTGAATTTATGTGCCCATCTGCTGTTCTAACCTGATCACTTTGGTCAAAGTTTTATAATTTAAATTATTGCGCTGTTCAAACAGTATGCATTTTCACTACAATGAAATATAGTTGTGAAGTAACTTAGAGATTGCCCATGTTGTTTCGGAGATCATTCCATTTACTTTGGGGCTCACGTTGAAATGTATCACCCAGTGACCTCCAACAAAATTTTCCAACGGAAACGGACAGGACTGTGGGCATAATCATACATGGGAATGGAAAAATTGGTATTTTCAAAGTTACATAAAGATTAAACATTAGGTATTACACTTTTTAAATTCTGCAATTGTTAACACATACACAAGCTTAAAGTATGAGAATGCAGTTTAAAAAAAAAAAGAATTTTTGCTAGCTGAGAGAAAAGAACAATTTTTGTTTGTGCTTCATAGCAAAAGTTCTAGACCTTCTTCTGGTTTTAGAGTGGAAACAATTTGCAGATGAATATAATGACTGGCTAGTTCTTTCAGGCGAACCTCGCCTATTGTTCATCTCAAAAAGGTATTAATTCTCCATTGGACCAAAAAAAAAAGTTCTGTTGTTTCTTGTCGTTATAGGTACAATGCACAGGATTTTCAGTGGCATTTTTATGTTAAGAGAGATCGGATATTTATTTGAATGCATCATTTTCGTATTCCATGCTGATGAGGGCATGATAAGCCCGAAACTGCAGTCCATGGATCAAAATGAATGAGTTGTCGGTGTATCGCATTAGTGGGATGTTTCGGAAAACTCTCAGGTTTGGAGCTCCACCCCCATACGCTTCTAGAAACTTCAGTTCTCCTTTTAATACGTCATAACATGGCAGGTCTGTTTTATAGATAGCAACAACCCCCTTAACAGCTGTTTCAAATATTTTTCTTTAATTCACCTGATTCCAGAAATATCCTCTGGCGCTTTCCAATTTGGGCCATTTGTTCTTTTAGAAACCTCATACCAAGTTCACTGATTATCTATTCCATGAATAGAAAATACACGCTAATGCAAAATTATTCTTTTACAATGTCAGACTGAACCTTAACTTTGTTTTTTTGCATGCTGACTGCTCGTGGTTTTTCAATTTCTGTACCTATTTTAAAGGCTAATTCTTAGAACTTTACAAATAGAGTTTTAAAAGACTCTTTGCTGTCTCACCTTTATTCTTTGAGACTATCCATCGTAGCTTTTACTAAAGCGTTGTATACATCCATGTACTACAAGTTTCTTGTTGGTGGATAAAGTTGTCGACAAAGTATTTTCTAAGACTATTGAGCAAAGGATAAACTCAGACGAGAATAATACTTTACAAAAAAGAGACTGCATTGCTTCCACAATTTTCTTCAAGTCATCCCAGATAAAACATGATACAAGAAAGGCAAAGCATTTAAAAAAAGATCAGAACAACATCGATCATGTTGCTCAATCTATCCCATCTAGTTTATCTCCTTTACTGCTTGTTTTCCTTTCTTTAGGTCATGTTTTGAAAACGTCCATAATAGTTAATTGCTTGAGTCAAGCTCTTACGAGAACGCTTTGCTAACTTACTTTTTCTCATCAGTCCTATTTTACATTTGATATATGATAAATTTATAATCATCTACAATATTCACATTTCTCTGTGTTATTTAATGTAATTATCGACTGCGCTATTTTTTTTTTTTTTTTTGTAACAGCAGTGACAAAAGACAGAAGATAGAATAGTGGAAACATTTTGACAGAATCTGAATGATATCTTTCGGACCCAATGTTGGCAAAAAAATATTACTTTACATTTTTACACCAATAATTGATCTCTTACTTTATTTATTTTGAAATTATTCAAAAAAAAATTTCGGTAAAACTATTTCTGACAGCAACCAATATTATTCGATTACCTGGGGAAACAATTCAATTAAGAGGGGATCTCTAACATTGCATCGCCCCCCCCCCCCAAAAAAAAGAAGAGAGAGTTTCATCTACCTGACAAATTAATTACAGGTGGATTAATTAATTAATCTACCTGTTAATTTTATATTATACCAAATAATGTAACTAATAACAAAGTAAATTGACCTGAAATGACTGGATGAACAAAAAAACATTTTATTGGCAAAATTAGTTCAGAGCAAGTGCATTTCAAAACAATTTAAAATAAATCTTGTTCTATTAAACCTTGAAGCAATAGATTTCGCTAATGTGGAAACAAAATAAATTCTTCCACATAATTATTATTATTTTACTGTTAGAGTCCTGACTAGTCTGCAAAAAATGAAACTTGATTGCTGCTTCTACAAAGCACTATCTAAAATTACGTACTTAATACATGATCAGATAAATTTGATACAATATTCAATAAATTTTCATTCAAAAAACTAAACAAGAAGTTTTTAATTTATGATTCGTATGACACTTTTTGAAACCTACCTGGTGAATTAAACTTTTGTCGGAAGTTTTGCACTTGACCAGTTGAAACGTTAATTGAACGAAAAATATCACGGTGTTTCCAGTAATCAACACACCATCCAAACGTAAACAGTTTTAGCTCGTGCTCGAATTTGTTGTTGACAGTTTGGCGGGAAACTGGAACCGGTAAAGCAACAGTTACATTAATATGATACTTTTTTTTAAGGCTTTTAAAAATACGAAATTGAATTAAATGTAAGATTAATAACTCTGAAATTTTCGAAAAATTATTATTTTGCAATCAATAAATGGAATAGACTTACTACAAATAAACCTTTCAAAAGCTTTATAGTTTACTAACATCAAGCGCCAGGTGTCGCCACTATTTTTAAGTTTTTAACATAGTAAAATCGTGGCGCCATCTAACGCATTGCGTCAGCGGCTGCAAAGATGGATCAAAAAGGCGGATGAAAATTTTATCTATTAATCTCTATTTCTAAAATTTTGACTCTTGATGAGCAAATCACTTTGATTTAAATAAAAAGCTTTAACTGTCAAATTTTCTAAACACAATATTTTGTTAATGATTTTATTCTCAACTCCGACTATGACTCTTGCCAATACGATTTTAAATACTATAACAATTTTAAACCCTTCGACTCAAGACTCCGATTCCTTTACCTAAAATCAGTCTGACTCCAACTCAGAAGGTTTTAGACTTCTTGCTACAACTAAGCTGTCCTGATTTTTACTGGGAAATGCTTTTGTTGACTGGGTTTGTTTTTATTTTCCTTCAAAAGTTTTATGTATTATCTTATTTCTGGCAAAAGAAATTAGAAAAGTCCTGAGTGCTTCATTTTTTACAGGAAAAAAAAGTTGTGCAGACGTTTCTTTTAGTTAATTTATTCGTTATTTATTATTATTATTTTATAATTTTGTTTTTTATTCATTTATTTATTTGTAAACTTAATTTCAAGATATTTCGTTTTAGGGAAACTTTTTATTATGGAATTATTTATTTTCTAGAGTACATTGATCAATTTATTACTTTGATTTTTGACAACAGAAGAAAAATAAAATATTTTTACAGGAATGAATGAGCAAAACACAATGGGTTTATTTTTCCTTTCTTTTTTTTTCTTTTGTTGCTAAAATTAATTTGATGTGCTTTTTGTTTTTAGTCTTCTTTTTTTTTTTCATTCTTAAAAGCTCCATTATTTTTATTTTTTCTCTCTCTTTCGCTTTCTTTCTTTTATGCAAGAAATATATTGGCTGAATAGCTTAAAATGCTCCATTACTTTATCTGTTCGTTCACTTACTTTTTACGTATCTCTTTAATCACATGAGAGAGTTTGTTTTCAGCTGTCAGCTGTTTTTAGCTATGCTGTTTTTAAAAAAATGTATGTTTAGCATAATTTGTAGTCTTAGTTAAAAGAGAATATTGATCAGATGCTAGAATGTCGAATGTTGGTGTACGGGAAAATAGACTGCGGCTTAGTGCCGAACGGAACTTCTTGTTTATGCTAAAAAGCCTATGCTTAAAAACAAGAAGTGTCGAAAGGAAATGGGTAAGGAAATTATTTCAAACGATTTTTTTCTTTGAAGATTTGCTAGAATTAATCAAACTCTTTGCATTTTCCGTTTGTTAAAAACATTCCGCCATTGCATCAGAAATTTAAAAAATAAAACGCCATCTTTACTAAATTTGTTTTTATTTTTAATGTGTTTATGTAAAGTACTTGTGAAGGGTAAGAAAAAGAAGAGTACGCTCTGCTGCACACATTTAAAACAGCAAATCAAGCTGTTTGATGCATTACCGATGCTTTTTTTCATTAATGACTTTTCCAAAACAAGGTTTACTATGTTTTTCGATTTAAGCTCTAAACAGACACAATGTTAAAATAATTTCCTTTTGAGTGAAGTAATTTAATTATAAATGAGATTTTCTGCAGGAAAATGAATTGAGAGGCTTTTTGATTATTTTTTCATTATTTTTTTTTTCTTGAGTTTAAAAACAAATAAATAAAAAAAAAAACGATATTATTTCAATTGCTTAAACTGGCATCAGTGATGTTTTAATAACAATCTCATTATTAGGACCCTAAAAATGGTTTTTTTAGATGCAGGCACGGATACAGAGGGGGGATCATAGGGGGTCATGACCCCCCCCACCAAACCGACCAAATATATTAAAACATTGCATTTTCGGGACTTATATCACGAAAAAAAAGGCCGACCACCCCCCCCCCCCTTTTTTTCGCAAAAATTGCACCTCCCGAAAATGATCCGGCCTTGGTTAGATGGTAGCTTTACTCTCATAATCTTGTGAGCTTTTCTTTGTTGAACAACTGATTCTTAGAAACGCCAAAATGCGTGAGTGGAATTTTTTGCACGTTTGTGAAGTTACCACATTTTTCTTGCTGTTACTTAGCAACACAAAGGAATTTATCCATTCATCTTAAGCTATTTATTTTATAATTACGATGAATATTCATTTTGCTGTAAAAATGACATTTATCTATGACATGTGGCAACTCATCAGTTTTAACCAGTTAAAAACAACAATGAAAAAGGAGAATGAACAAAATTTAGTTGTTTAAAAAATCATTACTACGTATGTAAGATCACATATAAGTAATTTTAAAAGGCAATGCATGTGCTGCCTTTTAAAATTATTATTCTTTATAAACCATCATGTGTAAGGCAACAAGGAGCAAGTCTACATTAGGTAGACGGAGCCCCCAATACAGACTTTTTTATTATTATTATTTATTTATTTTACTTTTTTTTTTCTTTCGAAAAATTGGGCAAACTTTTTGACCCCAATGGTAATTTTTATTAAATGATCTTCTCCAAAATTGTGAACAGATTGTTACAGTAGACTGCGTCCCTTCTTCCATTAAAAATAGAATTCTGAAGTTTTAAAAGAGTGATCTGATGCAAAAATTAAAAAAAAAAAAAAGTCGGAGTCTTGGTCTTAAGCAAAAGGAAAATTTTGAACCACCCTAATATCTGTACGTCTAAAATGGTGATTTTCACTTTATTACTGAATGGGGGAGTTTGCTTCAGTCAAAAGTACTACTTTTTGTTACTGAAATTGATAGAATGATATAAAAAAATAACATGGGCCCGGAAAATACTTTAATTTTCCCAACAGTTTATTTTTTATTAATTTTTTTTAAATACCCTACCTTGAAAACGGGGCGTGGTTTTTGTGACGTCAGTGGTGCACCTAACAGCTCTCTTTCCAATAATAACACCATTTTGCTTGACTTGAGTTGTCCAATCGCAGAAATCGATGACGTCACGACCTTCGTCATCTCACTACAACCAATTAGATTTCGCGCTTACGTGCACCACTGACGTCATGCACAAATATATTGTTTCTTTTTCGAAATAGCATCTGCGCACCGGTTAAAATAATTCATAAAAAATATATAACTGTGTCAAAAAATAAAAAAAAGGTCAATTCCTATGCTTTGAAGCATGTTCTTTCAGAAAAAAATACTTTTGAAATTTCGGAAACTCCCCCATTGTATATAGAATCTTACTCCGCATCAGGGGTGCCCATCCCCCCCCCCCCAAGCTCAATGGCGCAAATCCCTCCCCCCTTTTTCACAACCCTATTGTGATTTTTATTCCTCTTTTTTATTTTATTGATTTTTTTAAATATTATTTATTTATTTTTTTAAATATTATTTATTTATATTTTTTAATATATTAATTTATTTTTTTTAATTAAAACTATTATTTTTTGTATAAGGTAAGTGCTCCAGTAGTCGGCCATTTAAGAGATCTTTTGTGGATCTTGGCTAACCTAGAACTTTCAGCTATCAATACAGCAACAAAAACAAGGTAAAACTTTAGAATGAACCTTTCTGATAGTGAATCACCTACTTGTTTCCGAAATTAAAAAAAAAAAAAATGTTAAAATCCAAGCTGTTGTCAACACTAGTAAATGCTCTAGTAGTCGGCCACAGAAATCCAATGCTCGGCCACGTTGAATCCAGTAGTCGGCCACTTCATTTTCATTGATCTTATCTGATATAGGGGGTTGAATTAAAAAAAAAAACAAAGGGAAAATTACAACGAACCAGACCCGTCATTCGGGATACAGGGGGGGGGGGTCAATTGCTCCCCCCCCCGGTTTTGAGAAATCAGTTAATCAATATATAAATGGGCGTGGTGTTTGCTTTTTTCCGATGAAATTGCATTGTGTTTGTACCCTTTGCCCCCCCCCCCTCTAAAAACGTGAAATGACGGACCTACAGCGATGCATTATACTTAGTCTGGTCATATTTTTCGTGGTACCTCTGGTACTCAACTGTGTAGATGATCATGTTAGTGTATTTCTTGATACACTATGTGCTTTACTTATTTCTCTAACAGTGGTCGGAAGTAGCGCGCTACAAGTAGCGAAACGTAGTGAGTAGCGCGATACAAAAAAATAGTAGTTTGTAGCGATTTCTGGAAACTACTTTTAAATTAAAAAGATAAATAAATGAATGAATTTTTTTTAAGAGAACGAAGGAAAGAACAAGGTTTAATTGACTCTGACTGGTGCAAATCTTGCATGGGTACAGAAGCGGATGCAATGAGAAATAAGAACTATAAAAATGTGAGCTGATCCTTAGATACATCATTTTGACGAAATACATTCTATCTATTTTATGACATTGGTATTATTGACATTGTTTATTTTGGCATCATAATTTTTATATTCCTCCAAATAATTTTTCTGTTCCTAAATATTCCCTGGCAAGAAATTAAAAAAAAAAAATGAAGGTTGAATTCTTTCAATCTTTCAACTTTTGAATTTTTTGCGGCGAATATTCGTAAAAATTGTAAAAAAAATCTAAAAAGGACAAATTTTAGCAAAAAAAGAAAAGAAAAGGAACAAAAAGGAAAAGTAACAAATAAATTCAAAGACAATTCCTAGTTCCATTCCATATTCAAATGAGTTAATTTATTAATGTAAACCACTTTTCGAATTTTCTCGGTAAATCCTCAAACAGTATATGCTTTTTGTTTATTTATTTTTAAAAAAGTAGCGAAGTAGCGACTACAATTCAAAAGTAGTTTGTAGTCGCTACATTTCGAAAAAAGTAGTTGTAGTTGTAGTTAACTACATTTATAACAAAGTAGTTGTAGTTGTAGTTCGCTACAAAAGAAATGTAGTTTTTCCAACCACTGTTCTCTAACTATCAATCTACCATTATTAATTTTAGACAGTACAATTAGCACAGAATTCTCGGGACATTAATGTTTTTATACTTTAGCTGCAGTAGTTTAACAGTTTATTTTAAAAACTCGCACTAAAAAAGTATTTTTTTCTGAATAACGTCTAAAAATATGTCTATATCAAGAAGAAAGTTAAAAAAAAAGCTTCAGAAGAAAAGAATTTCAGCAGCACTTACTAAAGATGCAAGAAGGGACAAAAGAAACGAAGTTTTTTAAATGTACAAAATGTTCTTGCTTAGGAAGTAAAAAAAACAGGAATAGTTTTATAGTGAATAGCAGTTTTTAGTGATAATGACCAAAGAATCAAGAAATGAAAAACTGCTTTACTGTTTATGTAAACATAAAGACGTAATAATAGAGTCGACACAATTCATGACCAATAATCACGTCGGCACTTAACTGGTTCACATTCATCAGAACGGAATTTCAACATATGGAACATAAAACTAAAACTGTAGTTTCAGAAATGATTGCTTCCAAAACTGTGCAAGTAAAAGTACATTCAAAAATGCGCTGAAAGGAATCTCTATCAAGTCTTCATCTAGCACACTATGTTCCACTGAAGCAAGGTTATTTGTTTTAAACTACAGTCGAGCCCGTTTAATGGAATAGCCAATTTGTCACGGAAAATTATTCTAATAAGCGGGATATTCCATTATCCGGGATTCCATCCACACGACGTTCCAACTTGCATTTAAACCAAGAAAGCATTTAAATTTGCCTTAACCACAAGTATATTCATCAACAAGTATATAACGATTAACTTTAGACATATTAATTAATGGTAATTTAAATATATTAATTAATAATACTTTAAACATATTAAAATTTAGAAATTCGATTAAAAATGACCTTATTAAATGACCAGGAACGTTACAAGCCCGTTTCTTAGCAAACCAGCGAAGGAGAGCAGCATCTTCAACTTCTGATTCTTTACCTGTGTATTTTCTCTTTTGATTAAGGTTTTTGTTTAATTTCCAGTCGTTTAGAATTTTTTCTTTATTTTTCAACAATTTCGAAACTTGAGATTGCGATATCTCGAACTTTTTTTCAAGTTGTAACTGCGTACATTTACATTAGCATTTGAATATTCAATAAAATTCACTTTTTCTTTCAAAGTACGATCTTTTCTCTTAGAAGACATTATGAAGAGACAAGCACATGCACAGCCGAAGCAAAATTGGAAAATGATTTC
>JAXGGA010008341.1:0-57483 GCA_038373865.1 Uloborus plumipes
ATTCAAAATAAAAAAGTGACAACGGGGAAAACAGAAAAAATTAATTTATATTTGGGCTTTCCCTGAATGGGGATCCCAAACCCTATTTCATTTAAGGGGTATAATTTTGGGGTTTTGGGGTGTATTTAATTTTTGTACTTTCCCCCCGCCCTTCCCCGGGAAAAATTAAAAAAGAAAACCGCAACTTTTTAAAAAATTTAAAATAAAAATTAAATTCAATACTATTAAAACAGCACTTAAAAAAAATAGTTAAAAATCTGAATCCTTTTCACCCTTTAAATATATCTTTTTAGTGCAAAAAAACCATGCTATATTATGCTAAATTGTGCTGTAGATCCATTACTGCTTTATTCAATGATTTTTTTCAACATGAACCCATTATAAGCCCATCTTGAAACTTTTACAGCCATTTAAGTAGTGTATAAGCATTTTTATAAAAAAATTTGAAAAAAATTGAGGCGGCGCATTTTGAGAAATTTAAATTTTAAATTTTAATTCAAATTTAATTGAAATAAATTCTTTTTAGACCGAATCATGTTGTATATCATTCAAAAGGCCCTTAAAAATGCTGTCAAATGGCACTTGTTTCAGGTCTCTATCTCAATTAGAAAAAATTTTAGGTCATTTTGAAAATTGTGTCTTTCACGTGTTTTGACCCCTTTTTGTTACTTTTACAGCGCTGTATCTTCAAAACCCCTTCGTATTTTTCAAAAAAAATTTTAGATTTTAACATGTCGATATAAACACTAGCTCTGTACCAAATTTCATCAAAATCTGAGGGGGTGAGGTCTGAGTCCTGTGTTGAGTTGACACGGAATGACCCACGTATTATTCACAGCAACATGCTCAATAGTATATCAAACTTGAATATCGAATATTTGAAGGGGGGGGGGGGGAGCTCATTCTTAAATAAAATCATAATAATAAAATTTAAGCATAACCTACATTCTTTTTTTTGAAATATATCAGTATTTACATGAGTAAGAAACATATATTTTAATAAATATGCGTATCCAAAACAGTTAATAGTAATTTTTTTTTAAAGAGGGCCATTCATCAAATGGATTAACATCAATTCAAGAAAAATATTGCACAATTTATAATACTTAAGTAATTATTTGTAATGTACAATGAACTACTTAAGTATCTTACATTTGGATATCATAAATTAACTAATCAATTTTAAGTACTGCAAGCAAAATACAGCTAATATTTTTGTTCTTTTAGGATGTAAGATACTTGTTGTAAGACTACTTTAAAGTGGAATGCTACATTTTTTTATCTGTTGCAAAAATATGATCCTTGTTCTCAAATAGGAAAATTAATCACTATATTGTTTTCTCCAATTAGCTTTCAGAAGTGATGCATGATAATTGATGGAAAATATTAGCCAAGATTTTAACATTAACTGCGGTGGAAATAGCAAAAAATTCACAGGTATGGGTCGGGAAGAGAAGAGGAAAGGAATAGAAAACACACACAAACGGAAAAACGTATGCTAAATCAGAAATAGTTGAAATTCAGTTTGACATTATATAAATTGATCAATGATTGACTGATCAATGTAACGTACTTTGAAATATCTTGTTTGGTCTTAAATCAACGTTATGATGGCAAGTTTAAACATTTAAGCTGGCAAAAAACATTTTAACAGCAAATAAGCTGGTCAGTTTGATTTTTTATTTTAATTTTCAAACCTTTCGTTTTGCTACTTCCTAAAAAACATACTTGTTTGAGAAATCGAGCAGGAAAAAAAAAAAAAAAAAAACCCACTTTATATCGGGGGAAAAAAAACCGTCGAGGAGGAAAACTCTCCCTGAGTATCAATACGGAGTGAGAAGTTGTTTCCCCGCACACTCAGACTCATGCTCAAAACTCACGAAATTTTCGTCGTATTTGCACGGAATTGCTCAGTGAAAAATGTCCTAAATCAACCTTTCGTAAATTGACGAAAATTTCGTGAGTTGTGAGAAAGTTTCTTTCTCAACAAGCAGACCCATCACTTCAAATTTTTCTGAGGGAGAGGGCGGGGAAGGGGTGGATGTAGAGCCAATGCTTCATTTTCGAAAAACAGCAAAAATCACGTAAACTTTGTGTAAAAGCATTCATTTTCAAAGCCGAGGGGGCCTCCTGACCCTTTTGCATGACGGCCTGCCAGCGAGAAAAGAATAGTTTCAAAAAGACGAAATCTGCCTCATGATTGAAGAATCCTCTTCGCCGTTAAGAATTCTCAATTGAAAGGGGCAAGTGGGTAAAGGTGATATGTGTCATTTGAATTTCGCCTATTTACACAAATTCAAATTAGTGTGTGTTCAATTGTGTTAACTCACAGTCACATAAAGAGGCAATTGAATAAAGGTGAATGTGAAAATTTTTTAGATTTCTAGAAAAAGCTTTCAAAAAAGAAATTTTTCCTTATCACCTTCATCCATGGTAAAAAGTATGTTTTCAAAACTTGTCACATATCACCTTTATCCACCTGCCCCTTCAATTCCGAGTGTGCGCGCGAAATTTCATTTCAAATACCAAAACAAACACTGACCTGGTCACTCCAGCCTTCGCCATATTTCCATTCGGTCACATAGTGTTCACTGTTCTGCGTCAGCATGTTAAAATCGACTTCTTTGTCCAGATAGCAGTATGCTTTTTCTATTACGTCGTCTGCGGGGAAGGCATCGAGTCCCCTGTCCTTCGCGCCGACGATTTTATTGTTTACGCGGACACCACTCATTCCGGCCACATCCACCAAACTGGACAGCCGGACGACAGCCGTGTCCGACGGGATTTCGTTGTTGTCCATGTCGACGCCGGATACGTGGACGACATTGCCGTTGCCCACATAAAGCGCCCAGTCCGAATATAAAACACGGTCTATCTGTATCAGGTCTCCGATTTCTGCGTGCAATTCGTACGCAGGTATGAAAGAACCAAGTCCGAAGCAGTCTGACCTGAGGAATAGCCTCGGTGGCGAATTATTGAAGCTCGAATTGTACATTGTGGATTTGTTCATCATCAAGGTTGCGTTAACCTCAGTTAGCGTTTCATTCATCTCATGCGACGAGAAAATCTTTCGTTCGAAAAAAAAGGAGGAACTCGGAGTGATTCGTATCTTCCGCTTCTCTCGAGTCGTCAGAATGAAATGATTCCATCGGGAGGAAACGTGAGGATTAGGTAGTACTCTTGCGCCTGCGCGACGGAGTAAGAATTTCGGCATCTGCGCATGCGTGACTGATCTGGAACAGATGGTTTGGTTTCCGAATGAGAGGCAATTTAAGAGTTTGTTTGTAAATATTCGTTGCATCGTGCGTAAAAGGTAAAGGGCATCTTTGATGTCGCGAGTTACAAATGGGAATTGCGTTTCGTCCTTCGCATTGTTTTCTAGAAAAGTACATGGGATATTTTTAGCCACCGATTACGGGGTGCTTGCTTTTTTGCTAATTAATAGGAGAGGTTGCAAATTAAAACTCCAAGCAACCAGAATTTACCACCTGGGGGCCTGTAGCCCTTTTATGTATATAAACTTCCGTGTTAAGATTGTCAATTTCTATTAAAACTGAGGACTCGGAGGATGAGGGGGGTTAGGGGTTATACCCAGTGTAATGATGGGCACCAGAACTAAAATTTTTGGGAGGAAAAAAATCTGCAATTTGCCCGATTATAGCTCCGAATTTTACTAAATGATAAAATATGAGCATACACAAACAACACCATCAAATGGAAAATTACATCAGGCATTTGAAAAATTTGCAATACTGTCTTCAAATTTGTTGAATTGTTTGACAAAATTTTCCGAAAAAGGAAATTTCTGGAAAGGCACAGTAGCAACTCATCAGGGTGTCCCTGAGTGCAGTTTATACATTTATATATGTTTATTTTTACATTTCTAGCAGTTGTAAAATAATATTTGGGGTAACGCATCCCTTTCAAGTAAATTTCTTATATTCGAACTTCATTTGCAAATTTTGTAACTGAATAAATTATGAACGAAATCCGTATGAAACCTATTGGCATGTTTTGCGATTTTAGTAGCCTAAAAAGTTTGTTTGCACTTTCCGCCACCGCCACCGTAGTCTTTTAGCTTGGCAGCTAGTCGTAAGGCTACTGATAAATAACTTACAAGGGTATAAGGGTTAAGCTTATGCTTGTGGAGGCAGCTATTATTGAAATGTGAGCTTTTGTTTTATATTCAAGTACAAATAAGGATTCTAGAGTGTAATTTCACAAAATTCGGAATCCCAAACATGCAGATCTTGATGATTTTGGCAGCTAACGGAGGCGGGTCACGAGCCACCTTAGAGCCTCGCTCGAAATGGCATCAACTATGCATGAAAGTTTGTGAATGAAATTGTTCATTTCCCAGATGAATTATCGTGAGTAAAAATATTTTTCTTCAATATCATTTTTAAAATTTTGAACTTCATAGCATAACTATAATAACAAATAGCTCAATCAAATGGGTAGGTTTTTACTGCGGGAAAAATAAAATATTTATGCAGGAAGGCGTTCTAACCCAATTAAAGTACTGTATACACCCCAGATGTAATCAGATTTGCATTTTACTCAATCCCGGTGCCTCTGACAGTAATTATTGCAAATTTGGATTCTATGGTGCCTGAAGAAATCGAAAAAGTGATGAAAAGCTTTGAAACTTATAAAAGTGCATGTCACATGAATACATGTTATCAAATCAATGAAATGCGCCCATTAGAAAATGAAAATTGTGATGTTTTTGGAGAGTGTGGACTTTGGGAGGGGGGGGGGCGACTCCTTTAATACATGAAACTTAGGGTCACCCATTTAATGTATGAAAAACAACGGTGTCAATGACTGCTCTTTTCTTACGATAAATTTGTTGGAATCTTTCAAAATGTGCCATTCATTTTTCCATTAATTTTCACTTAAAGTTACCTTAGTTATTGCAGCTGTACATGAATGTTGTTTTTCTTTTTAAGCATGTTTCATATAAGAATCTACAGGCTTGGCGAGACATTTAAGAGGTACAGTAGGCCCTCAGTAATTTCGGCCCTATTAGACCGTACTTCGCGTAATCCAGACAGCCACATTTACATGTAAATAAACACAGCCAGTCATTTGTATGGAAATTAATTTTTAAATGAAATTTTAAAAGTTGAAGAATCGGCTGAAGGAGGAGAAGATGAATGAGGACTGAATACGTTATTACATCTCAAACAGTACAACGTACTATCATTTACTGTGTATAGTATAGTCGTGCCTTGGCTAAATTTACAAGTAATTTTGTTATATCCGTGCTTGTATTTATTCAATCGATCTGGATTTCCTAATGTTCCGAATTGAAAAAGTTCTACTGTATCTCTCCTTGTTCAGCGTTTGTTCACCTTTTTTAACCCGCGGACCAGTAGAAGTGCGTGAAAAAAATTCGTGAACCGGTAAGCGTTTTTTTAACCCCCCCCCCCAGTCACTCTATTCAGTGATTTTGCCACAGTGTTTGATGCTGTTGTGGAAGGAAATACGAGTTTATCGAAGGGGGTTATAAAAAGTTTTTCTTCCTAATGTAGGTTATTCATAAACCTGCATCATAGACAATTCTTAATAAGTCGTTGATTTAAAAAAAGATAATTTTACTTTAAATATGTACCATGGTGTTACTAGTATGTATTTTGAACCCTTCAAATATTCAAAAGCTTTGGATACATTTTGTGTTCTACATATTTGCTCAACTTTTCTATGTTTGTTCAAACATCGATGGTTTTGGGTCGATGTATCGATGCCATCGATGTTTTGAACATCGATATTTTGAACTTTTGTTTTTCATCGATGTCACACCACTAATTTACATAATTAAGACTCCGGAGTTCTTATTAAGATACTGAGAGGGTAGGGGGGAGGTTATGATTCAGTGCTGTGTATAATGCACAATGTGCACTTTCTGTGCGCAGGAGTGCCCCCCCCCCCAAAAAAAAAAGATTTATCTGTTCCCTGAATGTGATGATTATTGGGATCCGTGAGAGGCCAATTGATTCCTGATGAGACCAATTTGCCATTTTTTGCCAAGCAACAGCAAAACATAATTTGCTCATACTTTTTCATATGGAAGGTTTTTTTTCTTACCTTTTTTTTAATGAATCATTTGATGAACGTACAAAAATCAGAACATATTGAATCATAAATGTGCAAGATATTATACTCTTAGATTGGCCTCATTTGGCGCATTTATCTTATTTGTTAATAGAAATTGTAATTTTATAATGTGGCACCCTTCTGACTGGAATACTTGAAGTTAAAGCATCAGTTTTTACCTAGAAAGTGTAACATTTCATTCAATAATCTTTGAGGGTTTTCTCTCTTAATTTCGCTACAGCAGAGGTTCCCTAAGTCCAGACTTTCACGGACCCTCTCCTGAGAATTACTAATTTTGAAGACCACCCCCCTCATTACGTGCATAAAAAAAAATCTTGATGCATTTCAATCTTTTTTCTTTCGATATGCTTTATGTTTTTTTTCTTTCCTTCTTTAAATTTATTTATTCCTTGTTCTATATATTTTTAGAATTCTTGTCTGCTATTAAGCAGTTCGTTACCACCCCTAAGCCGGGGCTAAGACAGAAATACATATAATACACTGCCAGCTGGGTCACACCATCCAGAGGCTGCAGTTTCGTGTATTATATCTTTAAACGGTGAAAAGAGTATTCGGTACATTATATCTTGTCTGGTTTTCATTATTTAAAGTTAATATTTTGAGCTATGGAAGTAAGAATCTATTCGAAACTCATTAAGTGACAAATATGGGTTAAAATCGATGGTTTTGGGGTTTTGTTATGCCCTGCGTGTGCTCTGTTAGACTTACAGGTTGCACAAGGCAACTTTAAGGGTGAAACGTTGTCGCACCAGCCGCACCCTCTGAGGGGTGACACTTGACTCCCTATGGCACCCTTTAAAGTGCCATTTGGCTCCATGTGGCACCCTATGAGTGTCCTATGGCATCCTATGAGTGTCCTATGGCACCCCACGGATGACCTATGGCACCCGAAGGAGCCGAATGGCACCTTCAAGGATGCCATAGGGAGTCAAGTGTCACCCTTCAGGGGTGCCGTTGGTGCTACAACGTTTCACCCTTAACCCTTTAAGCAGTTTGCCCGTACAGTGTACGCGCTGCCCGAAATTGGTCCTATTTGGTTTGCCCGTACGGCGTACGGGCATCGATATTTTCTGATTTCCTTTTCTGGTTTGCCCCAATTTTTCATTATTAAAACACTCTATTTAGTAGTATTATTTTTCAACAGATGGTATGGCTTGTCCACGTAAATGAAATGCTTTTCATCCAAAAAAGATTACAGAAAGATTTTTTTTCCATATTTTCGACATAGCTGTATGGAACTCATATGTTGTCTACCGTAAAAACGGAGAAGCATTAAAAACGAAAAAAAAAAAAAAAGAAATCCTAATATTCGTATTCTGTTAAGTATGTACTTAAAAATGCAACTTAGGTACTAACTAAAGGTACTTAACTATATGCAATAAAAATATGCCTTTTTTGGAAGCATTTCTGGTAAAATAATTGACCGCTTAAAGGGTTGAAGGTGCCTTGTGCAACCTGTAGTTTTAACAGTGTATGTAAACAAGAGCTTTTTTTATGCACTATAAAGTGCTTTCGTTCTGAATAAAAATATTGTTACTCGTTCTTCAATTCGAACTATTATTTGCGTTTTAGTAGGATAGCAGCGCGGACCCTTAGGGGCCAGAGGACTACACTTAGGGGGAACTCTGCTCTACAGTATTGTTCAATAGAACACTTCGCTTGCATGGCCGTCATTTCAAGTTTTTCCAGGAGGGGGGTGGGGGGAGGGGGTATAGGCAAAATGTCCAAACACAATGCAATTTCATCGGAAAACATAAAAAACCACGCCCACTTTCATATAAATACATTGATTTCTCAAAGTCAGAGGGGGATAATTGACCCCCCTGACCCCTCCCCCTAAATGACGGGCCTGTTCGCTTGCTTCCTCTCCAATGACACTAAATCTTAATCACTCCAGGCGTAAAAGAAACGGAAGCTTCTGTCTTCCTCCAGACAAGACACTCATGAGCGGATGAGTAATGGTTTGGAATTCCAGGCAATTAATTTCTCGAAGAGCTTGGGATTTTCCGCGTCCGACGTGAAAGACTCGGGATTATTTGTTCTTGGTGAAATTTTAAACGAGTATTTTTGTAGCGTAATCAATCACAGATTACTTTATCCGATACCAAATTGCTTCGTTTCTATTGATATCTCTTCGAGGTTTTTTTTTTTTTTTTTTTTTTTACTTTCCCATATTATTCGAAACAGAAATAAGTGTTGGATTCTTGAAAATTTACTTTTCGAATTTTGAAGTTTTTTCATGTCGCCAGTGCATCCCGACTTGCAAATTTCCATTCACTCAATGTAATTTTTCCCAAGAAAAAAAAAAAAAAAAAAAGAAAAAAACATGCTTACTTGTATGTAAATACACTAATTTCCCAAACAATGGGGGGAGGGGGCAACTGACCCCTCCTGATCCCTGAAAAGACGGTTCCTGCATGTGAGGGATTGAAGTTGAGGAAGCGCGTGAAGGATTTTTTGTGGATAAAAAACCGAAAAAATTTGACGCACGTATGAACCTTAATGTGAAATTGTGCTGATTAGATTTTGGCTACAAGCTTTTTTTCAGGAAGGGAGGGGGGGGGGGGGTAGCTGGTGAAATGTCAGGCATTTTTGATGCATATTCTTTAGATATTTTTCTCCAAAACTAATTGCTTTTGACCAAGCTGGGACTACAAAATGCCGAATTTGTACACGAACTGGGAAAAAGTTGTTGATAATGAAGGAGTTAAAAATCATTGATTGAAAATAAAAATCAGTTGTTTGAAAAAGACCATAAAACTTTCCAGTCCCCCTCAATTCAATTATCTTTGAATTGAAACTTTTGCTTTTGAAGATGCACTTTTCTTGCAATATTTGGGGTGGATGAGAGCTATCTCCTGCTTATCAAGTGCTAATAAAGGAAAAATAAATAGTAAAACTTTCTAAATTCGAATCATTTTTTTAGTGTCGCCATCTGTTGGTATGATGCTGTACTTTCTTCATTTTGAGGCGATGAAAACTTTTCTTGGGCCATTCCACAGTTACGTGCGAGACAATCAGACTCAATAATTTCAAAAACATTTTTGCCATAGGTTTTAACATTTTAACGGAACAGGAGTAAGCTCATTTTTTAATGTTTGCATTTGATGCAAAGATAATCCTGACACAGTTATATTTGAATCGAATAGTTTTGTTATTGAAAGTTTATTTTATTTGTATGCATCCAGTGCGGGACATCCAAAGTATATCTATGTTTTATTATTAACGGGCTTTATTATTTAATAAATTTCTTTGCCATATTAACTAATCAATGACAAAACAAATTGTAGATGTTGGAAGCTTCGGTTTCAATATAAATTAAGCATATCTCATTTGTTTAGAAATAATAATTGAAACCGTTGAAAACATTATGTATATGGCTATTCTGCGAGAAAGTAGCGTCGATTTTGTAGATACGAGTGTGATTTATTAAGCAACAGAATTTTGTTCATTGCCCTTTTATATTACTATTTTTTATAAATATCTGCACTAGGGATGCACCGATTAATCGGCAGTACCGATTAATCGGCCATAATCGGCCACTTTGCCGATTATTAATAATCGGCATCAGATTTTTCTCTTTAGCTTATTGCTTTTAAATAACCTCTAATTTTCAAAGATTCAAAGTCTTGAATTAAATGGCTACTTATAGTTGAAAAATAAATTTAAATTAAAAACACCCCAAAATTGAAGTATTCATCACAGCTCCCCCCCCCCATTTGTTTCAATAACTATTATGTCTAGTGTGTTAATGTAATTCTATTTACAAAAATGTTAAACAATTTTCAAAGGTAGTTTATAAAATTTTGAAATTATTTTAACATGGAAAAATGGAGAAAAACAAATCTTTTGTCAAAAAACAAATAAGTAACCATTTCTAAAAATCGGAATTGTATTAGAAAGTGAAAAAATAGTGAGGGTAAAATTGGTAATATCAAAAATAATAAACTCGAACATTAATCGGCTCTGCCGATTAATCGGCCTATTCTCATTCGCCGATTAATCGGTAATCGGTAATCGGCCTATTTGCTTATCGGTGCATCCCTAATCTGCACCTCAGAACCAGACTAATGTAAGTCCATTTTTGTAACTTTTCAGCAGAGGGCAAATATGATTGCCGAATACATGCGAAGGATGGGACTCGGGCTCTTTAAATGCTGCTAAATAGATGTGAAGGAATTGTTTTATAGAATACCGTTCTCATGGGTCGATGCAGAATAAGATTCTACATACAATTCATTAATGAAGTGAAAATCGCCATTTTTGGACTTACGTCATTCTGACTCTGAGGTACAGATATATGAAGCGTCTCGTGTGGGATAAAATTACCGTTTTCCGTGGAAGTCGCCCTATTTCGTTTCCCAAATAAATTTAACCTCTCCAAAAACTTTCGTTCACAAATAAATGAATAACCAAGAACCCCGCAAGTCAGTAGAAGAGCTTCAAGGTGGACAAACAAGTGAAGAAATTTATGTCCTTTAGAACGAAGCAATCAACTCGTTTTCGATTTTATATTTCGACTTGTCCAGAAAAATTAATTTTCAAACTATTCTTTGTTTTTTTTTTCTAATATTAATTGTACTTCTCAGTAAAAAGCTTAAAGTGTTCAAGCCGGCAAAAAATTAAGTGCTAGAGATGTAAAAAATATTAATTCCATGATTTCAGTTCTATAAAAAAAAGTGCTCGTGATAAAATATTTAGGGTGTCAAAAGAATGCAATCATTTCTTTGGTAAGCTTGTTACAAAACTGGCTTCACAATCACTGTTTTTTTTCTTTTCATTTACAATTCCAATTTTAGAAACTTTAGTATTTTACTTCTGAGATAAGATTTATTTATTTCTTTCACTTTCTTAATTTTCTGATTAAAATTTTATCCAATTTCTTGGAACCAATTTTCACATTATTGTCAACAAAATTGCATTAACACACTGTTAATTACTTTAACTAGCCATGAATATTTTTAAAAAAGTAGGGGAGTTTGGGGTGAACACTCTAATTTAAGAATGCTTTAAATTTATTTTTTTCAGTTATCTAGTAGCTATTTAATTAAAGACTTTTATTCTTTGAAAAGTAGAGGTCGAAAACACAATGCTAAGAGAAAAGTATCGACTCATGAAAATGTTGCAACATTGTCTATAAAGGTATATTTATTTAAAAATGGAAAATTAATTTATTCAAAACTTTATATCAACTGTGAGGATTAATATTACTATCAATAAAATTATTCATCAAAGTTTCTTGTCGAAGGTATACTTCAAAAAATAATGTTTAAAAATATTTTTTTCTCCGATTTATCGGTGCAGCTCTATTCTGTTGACCTCATTGTATAATGATTAGCTTTTAGACAATATTGTTCTTATTTTAATGTGAACTTTGAACCTTTCTTGTTTTCATGATAATGTTGGACATATTTTACAGTAATTTATGTCCCCTAAAAACATTATGATTCCAACCTTAGTGTGTAGGAGGGATCAACGTTTTCATTAGGAGACAAATCTTTTTCCTAAAATACATTGTTGCAATCCTGAAAGTAATTTCAATGCAGAATAAAATCACGTTAAAATTTTTTAGTAAAATCAATTTTAATAACCGATATTGATTAATGGATTCGGTTGAAATATTTTGATATATATGCACCGAATTTAACTTAAAAAATGGCAGTTCTAATGTCTATAGGGGAGCTTTCGCCAACCTCATCCCTCCTGTATGGACTGTGGGCAGGGCACGCATGA
The DNA here is from genome assembly GCA_038373865.1 of Uloborus plumipes. Lineage (NCBI taxonomy): Eukaryota > Metazoa > Arthropoda > Arachnida > Araneae > Uloboridae > Uloborus > Uloborus plumipes. Next base: position 11,854 of record JAXGGA010008341.1, read on the forward strand.
ATAAAGGGCCTGATTGCACTATTTTTTATTTCAATGTAAGACTCTTTAACTTTGGTCATAACAAATTTAAATTGACTGTTTTACCGTCAACCACTTATTGCAGAGTTTCCCAAAGTGTAGTCTGCGGACCCCCGGGGTACCCTCATGGCAGGTTGCCCGCTTTGCTATCCTACTAAAATGTAAAAAAAAAAAAAAAAAAGTTGAAATTGAAGGACGGGTAACATTATTTTTATTCAAAACGAAAGCACATTTCTCGGGACGTAAAAAGTTCTGGGTGTGCATAAAAAAGTTCTTGTTTACGTACACTTAGGGTGTAATAATCCCCTCAGAACCTCGATTTTAACGCATATTTGGATATCTAATTGAGTTTAGAATAGTTTTTACTTCCATAGCTCCAACAGCAGTTTCATAATTCAAATTCCATAGCTCCATAATAATGTTAAATCATAAAAACTTGGCAAGAGCTCTAAAAATCTACAGAACAGTGAATAAACAAATTTAAAGAAGCAACTAAACAAACAAAACGAAAACAAGAAAAAAAAAAGGAAAGAAAACCATGTTAGAAAAAAAGAAAAGAAAAACATATTAGGAAAAAAGAAAAGATTCAAATGTATCAAATTACGCCCCCCCCCTCGGGAGGGGGTGCACAAAGTTAGTTTTTTTAAGGAGGAGGGCCGCAAAATTAGTATTTCTTCAGTAGGGGCTCCGTGAAGGTCTGTACTCTGGTAACCTGTGACTTATTTTATCACATATTTTTTCGCAATCCCCTTCCCCTCCAGTACCATGGATTACACGTACCACCAGTTAAGACTAAGACGAACCATTGACATGAGATGTAACCGAAATGTCTACTGCTGCCATCTAGCAGAAATTTTCAAAAGCAAAATGCGGGTTACGAAGTACTTAGATCTAAAAAAGAACAGAAAGAAAGACTATGTTTAACATTATAGAACACGGAATGAAATTTGCGGCTGAATGAAAATTGCATATATGAGTTAAGATAAAAATTAAATTCCTTCTATATGGGAAAATAATGAAATGTATTTTCTGTTCACCGAAAAAAAGGATTTTTGACTTCTTTAGAAGATTTTCTTGCTGTTTGAAATATAACTCTGCATAAACTTAGGATGGACCTAAATAAATGATCAATGTTGCAACCAAATGATCAAATTATTAAGCTCCAACTTGAGAATTTGACCATAACTAAGTGAACACAAAATTCTTCAACATATTTCCATTTTCTAGTTCTTTAATGTATAAACATTAATAATTATATGCCATACTTTTTTATTTAATTTTGTTTTGCATTGTAGACGAAATATTTTAAAAAAAGTGGAGAGGGGTCAAAATTATGAGTACTTTTTAAAAACATAGGTTTAAATTTTCCACGAAACATTCCATATTTGTGATGATTCCTAGAGAGTAAAATTAGAATATTATGTCCCATTTGAAACTTTAGTTCCTTATCCAATAAAATTCTAATAAATGTTTCTTTTTCGGACTTTTTTTCTGGGAGTTTGGCTCGAGTTTTAAGTTGAAATTTATTTCTTATTATGAACAAACAACAACGCTCCACGAATATACTGTCCGACCTCAAAAACCGCGACTAGCACAGTTGAACAGTTCTATTTTAAAAAAGGGTGATAGCTTGATAAAGAAAATGTTCCATATAGTCTATCAGCTAGTTCGAAAAATAGTATCGTTTTAGGGATAAAGTTGAGTGAGGTGTCATTTTTTTCCGTTTTTTTTTGCGTAGATTACGAATATGCCAATCCGGAAATCGAAATTGGTAGCTTATGTACAGTAAATGTCGAAAAAAGCATCAAAATCATCAATTTTTAGAGTTCCAATTCTCACTTGGAATGACTTTTACATTAGAAAAAATGTTACAAATAGAAATTGTTCAGGCGATAGTCATTTATGAACATATTTTTGTTGTTTTTACTGCAAGTATTTTAGCTATATGTCTCTATAACGATTACGCCGCTATAGAGCGATATCGCCTATTAGTATATTAGCTAGACCGAAAACGAATATCATTTTCCGGATAAAGTTAGGTGAGGTGTCATTTTTTTCCCGTTTTTTGTGTAGATTACGATTTGCCCATCCGGAAAATTGGTAGCTATTGTACAGTAATTGTAAAAATAAATATAAAAATAATCAATTTTCAAGTTTTCAGTTTTTTGTCAACTGGAGGGACTTTTACTCAGAAAAAAGAAATCCAAATGATAGTTACTCAGCTATTAACTACCTATATGAATATTCCTGGTATTTTTATCACAACGTTTTCAATAAAAATTCTGCAGAAGACAAAACTTGTTAAACTGTGTGAATATCGAAGAAAAATGTATTGCACGCGATTTATCAGTGAAAAGTATTAATTGGATCCATTATCTACTTATATTAAAAACTGAGTATCTTTCTAACTATCTTTCTAACTATCTTTCTTTCTAACTATCTTTCTTTCCAACTATCTTTCTTTCTAACTATCTTTCTATGTCACGCTTCTTTCTCCTGAACGCCAATGAACTGAAAGTCGAACCAGGTACCGATAGATAGGTAATTTTTCAAGCTTCATTAGTTTCAATCTATATAATTATACGATTTTAATTAGCGAAGATATCAATTAATAAGTAGTCAAGTTTAAAGCGATTAAGCCTAATAAATGATTAAATATGAAATCCATTCTTGCATTGCAAAACGTGGTTGCCATGCCATGAAACAATAATAAAAATGAAAATGAGAATTTTGAATGAAGGCTTAACTAAATCAAACACGAAACTCATAAGCGGGCGACTTACATAGTATTTTTATCGCTAGCTACTTGTAATATTTTGAAACATTCATTTGTTGAAGAGCCATCTACTTATATTAAAAACTGAGTATCAATGTCTGCTTTTTCTCCTTTGAGCGAGCTGAACCAAGGGCGGATCCAGCTTCTGGTTAAGGAGGGGGTCATTTTCGGAAAGGGGGGTCAAAGTGCAATTTTTGTGCAAAAATGGGGTGGTTTGGCAGTTTTTTCGTAAAATAAGTCCCAAAAATGCAATTTTTTGCTATATTTGGTCGGTTAAGGGGGGGGGGTCATGATCCCCATGACCCCACTCTGGATCCGCGCCTGAGCTGAACTTACTGAAACTTTCCTCACCATCTTGAAGGCGCGAAGCATCTCAATAATTCGAATGATTTTTTTTATACAGGAAAAAAGTAAAGGCGTGAAGCGCCTGTTAGCGAGCCGCCTTGGCGGGGAGTAGTTTCTTGACATTTTCCTCACTACTTTCAGGGCACGAAGTGCCCGTGCAACGCCGGGCCACGTTCGTGGTACGTCTTGAAATCGAATGAACATTAAATTATATCAAATAAAACTTCAGAATGAGGTAAAAGTTAGAGAGGGGGGACGTTATGCATCAACATGCCGCAGGAAGCTAATCTAGCTGCCCTGGCAGCTAGTTTTACTCTTAAAATACGCAAGAGTTTTTCAGTCTATAATCTATTAATAAAACTAGAAGAAATATAATGAAGGGAAAATTTACTTTTGGGAGCTGAAGTTAATTAGTTTTTTCCCCCACGCTAATAGCTTTAGGAAAATATGTATTAATTTATCTTAAACTACATTGACAAACATTACACATATTTTTTTACATCACATTTTAGAGATTTTTATTTATGCAATTAAAACCTCTAGTATCTAAAGAAATAGACATAAAAGTTTTTTCAACTATAGAAAAATTGAATATACTAGAAATGATGAACAAACTGCTAGTTTGTGAAAAACTGACTTTTCCACTAATCCAACAGGAATTGTACTAAGTCAGTTTTATTACAACCTATTGTAAGGAATTGTAACCAAGATTTAACTTTAAAGCCTCCTTTGATAGTTGCGTACAAGTATGGGATAGTATTATCTTGACCATGAGCTCACTCAAAATCTTTCGTGGCGTTGGTGTTGTATGTATCATTCATACAACAATCACTCATCGAAATATTACTTTAAAAACTAAAATACAATCAAAAATTTACTACAAGTATTTTATTATATGGAATTCTTTCTACACAGCATATAATTCAATGTAATGCAATGTAACTAGCAGTGTGATCGCATTCCTAGTTTTCTATAAAAAGTTTGTTGGGCGGTGGACGGTGCACTATTTGAAGAGGCTGAACCCACATGAATAAGTTGCTGAGAGAAAAAGCGTGATTGTAAATGTTACGAAAAATTTTACAATACATTGAATATCTTTATGTCTTTGAATGTTAAATTCAAAAACAACCTTTTACCAGTTCATTTTGAAACAAAAATTGTTAAAAACTTTAAACTTTTAATTTCAATGATTTTAATATTTCTTCTGCATTTTTACACAACATTTTCCCATTTTTTTCTGTTTCTGTTCTTAAATAGAGTGACTTTTAATCAGAGGTAAATACACGGAGGTCCCTATTTAAAGAGACTGGGACAAAAAAAAGTAACCTCTAAATAAAGGTGTCCCTTATTCTGAGGTCTCTCTTAAAGAAGGTACTACTGTATTAATTTAATTGTGTGTGTGAGAAAGGCTTTTAAAATGATCTTCAATTTTCGTTCTTGCTTCTGCCTCTTTCCAAATTGCAAAGCTTTGCAAATCACATGCAAGATCCAAGAACTCATGAGAAAGATGCAGAAGAAAGTTCTGTGATGGCTGTTACATCCTAGTTGATTTTAGCAACGATTACAAAGCTTTTCTCTCCAAAGATATAATAAGCATAATAAAAGCTTATAAAAATATTCAATGTGCAAGAGCACCATAAACACGATACTCTTTCTAACTTAACCCATTTATGCCCAAATTTTTTTTAACATTTTTTTTTTTCAATTTTAATCTGCTTAAAACTCTTACTTGGAATGATTTGCATACATTTTAGGCTTAAAATAGTTAGCCGTTGCCATATTTATTAAGTTATTTAACGTCCTGTTTATGGGATATTTTGCAGATATGTGAGCAAAATACGACCTTACTTGACTTTATTTTTGCAAAGTAACATTACAGAAGGCATCTGTGATCAATTTTGAGCAAATAAGTTTAAAATAGTTTAATTTTATGAAACATAAGTTCGCAAAAAAAACTTACTTTCTGTGACTCCCATGCTGAATCGTTGCTTGACTGATTTGTCTGAAAATAGCTGTCAATAAAAAAATTCTGATATCCAAATAATGATTCTAACTGGTTTTCTCAAGAAGAAGGACTATTTAACAAGTGAAAAACAGCTTTAGTAAAATGATATACCCATTACAGGTTTTTGTATGCAGTAACTAACAAGCGTCCCGTTTTTAATCTGCTGGGCATAAATGGGTTAAAGGCTTGAGCTAGTATTTCAAAAAGGATTATGTTCTTGTCAAGAGTTTTACAGTTGCTTCTGAAAAATCTCAGCACACATATGAAGCCCGGGGGAGTCTACAAACAGCGACTTAAATGAAATTTTCATACCCTCTGCTGACTACGCTTACTTTATAAAGTGATTTTTTTCGAGAAGAAATAATTTTCCTCAAAAAAGCTAACTTTACAAACATCTAATGCAATTTTAAAAGCTGAAAAGACATCGTGCTCCGAGGGAGAAAAACGTAACGAAATAAAAGTTCGCGAACTTAATTACTAAAGCAAACTTCTAGTTCATCTGCATTTTAACTTTTACGTGATAAATTGAATGAAACATCTAACGCCATGATTGAAGGGTCGATGGAGGAAAAAAACAGCATTTTTCTGGAGCAATACTTTTTCTATTGAATGAAAAAAGATAAATGCTCTAACCTTTGCTAAACTCAATTTTACCAAACCCTGACAAAACTCTCATTTGCTAAAGTATTAAATAAAAAGAGAGTTCTTTTTTTTTATCTGGCTTTATTGTTCAAGCGCATATTGCAGTGGCAGGCCAGGAAAAATTGTCGCAAATAAATTTCAACAGTTAAAGTAATTGGTATGCTGGATTTTCATTAACTTTTTGCTGTGGAGCCGGCCAGAAATTTCTTTCATCAGAGAAGGAATTGTGTGCTGTTTTTTTTTCTTTTTAATTTCTGATCAAGAATGAAACTTTGGGCCTCCTTCGAAAACGATCAATGATTCGAACATGAGAGGGAAATTCTAGTTTTCTTTCAGTTTCTTAAGATAGTTTGGGTGTTTCTTTCATTCTTTCTTTGATCTATAGGGTAAAAATTGCTATTACAATGCTTCCAGAGAACTACCTACATGTGGTTCTAACACCTAATCCACATGCATTCATTTTTATACTATATATATTTTTTTTGGATAACTTTCTTTCATCTATTTTTTTCATCGATTAATGAAGTGACGCTTCTGTTGTTCTGTATTGAAAATCATTATAATCCATTTGTTTAAAATTTGTTGGATGATTTTTCCCTCATAAGCTCAGATTCTTTACATTGAAAAAGGTACTCCTTGTAACGTCGAAACACGTATTTGCAGCATTCTGAAATTTTATTGCATTAAAACGTTGAAGCACCTCTACAACGCTTCCTTTATTTCAGACAAAAACACTTTTTGATTTGATTACTTTAAGGATTTTTTTTCGATATCAGCCTCCACAGGAGAAATTCGAAGCTTTTCGTTTTAAATACCCTTGACACTGAAAATTAGTTTTCGGCAGTGGCAGTAGAAAAGTAAAGATTTTGGTACATTTCTTAGGTTCTTGTTTTTTTTTTAAAGTGCAATTTTTTGTTGACTGAATAATAAGCTGCTGAATGAAATTTTAATTCAAAATAAATCCAAATCTAGTTGGCGAAGTAGCTTGAAGAATAAATATCACCCGAAAGAACGCATGGCTTAGCGTATGGCTTGTACGAAAAGGGACAATGTGATTTGATTATTTTAATAAATCATCATAAGTCTTATATTCTTTCTTTAATGGTATGTATATAAACCGCGAATAACAGTCTTTGAAATTTTTCTTCTTCTTTTTTTTTCTGACATTCTACTCTTTCTTCCTAATTTTGTACTATGTTCTCAACTCATAGCAGAAAAGCTTTATGTTATTTTTCAGTGACTTTGCCTTTTTTTGTAGAAAGTAAAATCTCGTTGTAGTATTTTTCTTAAAATTCTTTTTTAGCTTATGCCGGGGAAAAAAAAAGATGCCTACATGAAAAATTCAGTAAAGTGTATTATCAGGATCCCCTTTTTTCATCAAGGATTGATGTCTTTTTTCCCTTTTACAGGAAAAGGGTCAAAAATATTAAAGTGAAAAACTGAAAATAAAAACTGAATGTAGACCAAATTCGTTTTGAAAAAAGAAGAAAAAGTGTATCGCTATTTTTTTTTGAGCAAAAAGCAATGTCTTTGACGCTGGCAGCGTGAATTGAACAACCTGTCTTCAGCTGAACTTTTTAGCAGTTTGGGGAGTTCTTTTTATAACCGCAAGAGTGTGCTTTGAAGTACTTTTCGGAGGTTTCTGAAACCTTTTTTGCCAGAAATATTTATGACCAACTGCTGGGAAAGAGAAAAACAGTCATAAATTTTTGGTCGAATCAGTATTTTAGGGATGTTAAAGTAAGTATGCATTTTAGAAAAGAAGATGATAGCTTTTTGTATTGCTTCTTTCGCTAGATAGATTTTTACGCTTTTATAATTCACGGTAATAAATAATTTTATTTGATATCTGCTTAAAGTGTTTTTTTATCTCAGTAATATGGCTAGGTAAATAGTTTTTGAGCTCTGAAGATTACGCTAAAAAGGGAAATATTTACTGAGTTAGCTTGGTTTTAGTACTAGTTTTGTCGAGTTAATGTACGGTAAACATGTCTACCAAGAGAAGATAAATAGTTTTAAAAATTTTAACTTTTTTAAAATATAGAGTGGTTAGCTTTTTATATTAAGGTATTTTTAGCACTTGACTGTCTAGGAGAAAGGGTGAACATAGCACACGTGGAAACAGAAAATGATCTAAATGGAAGTGTTTTAAAGAATAAAATATCTGTAAATTCCAAAAGGGCATTAAACAAAACATAGTTTATGTAGCTATTTATTTTCTAAATAATTAATTTGGTTATGAAAATTGAGAGGAAAAAAAAAAAAAAAAAAAACAAAATATTATATTTTGATAACTTGTGTTACGCTGCATTAGAAATACTAAGAAGAAAAAAACTGCAATCATCTTTGCCTTTTATTAATCACTAGATGCGTTGCCCGGCTTTGCACGGTCTACCTTGAGAATAAAACTTCTGTCAAGCGACGCTTGTCGAAAAGTCCCGATTAGATTATCAAAGTGTCGATATTTTGCCGTCATCCAGAACGAAAAATCTGTTATGGACCCCACACTACTTCCTTTTACATAGAAATTTCTTAGTAGATGCATTAAGTGTTAAAATAGTGCTTAGAGTGAGCAAGATAATCCCCACTATTTTCTTGAAAGTTAAAAGGCGCGTTTGTAGACAAATATGAAATTTCTGCTTAATTACTAAAAGAAAGGTTACAGCGAAGCCATTTCTTATAATTACTAAACAAGACTAGTAGAAACATGAAATTCAGCTTGATTGCTCAAAGGAAGCTAAGATAAAATAGAAATTTTCAAGTGTCCTGTCATACAGCTGGAAAAACTAATAGAGGTTTGTAAGAAAAAAAGAAAAAAAAGCTTAGGGAGAACACAATAAAGAAGCATCAATTTGATCATCAAAAGAGAGTAATAAGGGAATACAATTTGAGAAAACGGTGACGAAGTTTAGTTTAATTTCAAAATAAAGAAATACATAAGCAATATCTAAACTTAATAAAAACATATCAATATCAGAAGATTTAGCTTAACTACAGAGAGATAAAAATCACAACTAATATGAAAAGTGTTCTAGTAATCACCAGAAACTTCAAGAAAATGTTCCTGGTTATTTGCGATGACAGCCATTGGTTTTAAAATTAGGAAATGGCACGTTTAGCGTCTAAATACTGGCGATAAAAAAGCATATGATCAGAAGTATCGTTAATAAATAGTATCTATTGTACAAAATGTAATGAAACTCAATTAATAAAACAATCATGGAAAAGTTTTGACAAAACACATTCTAAAATCTGAGTTTTTAAAGAAGAACGACGGCAGTTTAATTTCTAGAAGCACCGTTTAATCCCCCCTCCCCACTCAAAAAGAAGTGCTGCTGAAGAACTTTAGAAGAGGATGGCGGGGCTTTAGAAAACATGAACTCGGCGATAACGAAGTCTAAATCCTAAAATGGCCAAGATTAAAATCGTAGCTTGCCTCAAAAGAATGATAATCATGGAAAGGAAATAGGGATAAATTCTGATACTTTGATCTTTAAGTGATAATGCATCTTTGGAGCTTTTCTGGAGCTTCTGCATTTTCCTTGTTATGGAGAAAGGAGCATTCCAGTTGCAATAAAAAATTCGATCACGTAAGCTTTTTATTTTGACCGTTAGGATAAAAAGACATGACGTTCGCTTTCATGGAGTGATAAAAGTTTAAGAAAATGCTTTATAGGTTAAGGAAATTGCTACTTAAGAGGTTCTATTGCTTCTTGACAGATGAATGATATTTAAGAAAATGATCTTTTTTAGGGGTCTGTGTAAGGTTTTCCGTTAAAGATTTGCATGCTATATCAATTAAAATATTATTTTTGTATCGCTTGATTAAAATACTCAAAGCTTTTTTTAGGAAAATATTTTAAAGAGAAAAAGAGAAGCAATGGGAAAAAGAAACATAATGTTTTACCCAAGTCTCAAGATAAAAATAACGAAAGTTATACTCAGTAACAGTAATAATATTATTAATTTTAAAACATGCAGTGAAATCCCGTTAAACGAAGTTAAAGGGACCTCAAATTGTGTTCTTTGCATCGGAAATTTCAATAATTTCAGCACAATGGAATTCAAATAATGAAGTGATAATTAAAATAGACTGAAATGGGAATGACAAAAAAAAAAAAAAAATCTGACAAATTAATTTCGTTGACATGGATATTCCGTTGTTTTGGTTTTCGCTGCTGCAAAAATTTATTTTGCGTGTGTTGGTGTGTGTGTGTAGGACTTGAGCGCTACCATCTACTCCACTTGCTCTGCTCAGGACTAGAGGTGGACTTGCATAAATTGAAGGAGAGGGGGGGGGGCACCAGCAAGGAGCAGGTGGACTAAGTGAGCAGCTCTGGGTCCGCCATCTTGTACTGCATGGCCAAATCTTGGGCGCCAAGCCAGCAGAGCATGTTGGTGGTTAACGTTGGCCGACTGTCAATTTGAAAGAGAGACTACACGACGTCTGAGGTCCAAAAAGAAAAACAAATAGTAATTTGTCACTGCTTAAAAAAAAAAGAAAAAAAAATCTTAATTTCAAACCAAATTTTATTGATATCGTTATTACTGTCCACTAGTTTCAGCTGTAATTGATTAAATTTTGAAAACTATCTTAAGTTTGTACACGGAAATAGGCAGATGGAATGAACGGAATTTTTTCTGTAATTTAAAGAGAAATATCAAACTAATTTTAATGCATCCCTATTCATCGGAAATTCAGCTCTATTGAAAAGCTCCAGTGCCATCCTTTTTTGTGGCTCCTTTTTCGTACCCTGTCTGTACATTTCCTTAATAGAAAAATGCACACACTCACTTCCTTAGTCTTTCTTTGGGTTCCTTGGGTTTCCAAAAACTAATTCAAAAACTTTTAAAAGCCAAAGTCAGTTTCTTCAATGTAATGTACTTCCGCGTGTTTATTTCCCCCACAATGAGAATATCTCTTTCATTTAGTAAACAAAACAGGAGATAACATAACTTCATCTTAGCTGAGACAGCCCTTTTTTTCGCTTCCTTTCATCAATTTTAAGATTAGCTTTAAACCCAAAAAAACTTTTTAAGGTATACGATGCAGCGGAAGATATTTTCCGGTAGCAGGAAAGTATTTTTAGTAAAAACGTCAAGAATAATTTTAATGAAATAAATTCTTTCAAACTACGTTCTATTTTAAGATGCATATTTATAATTTTTGCGTGCATATATGTATAAATAATTAGCTGTTTTAAAACTAAGATATTCTAATGTTTTCAATTTTTGCTTCCTATGTAATGTTTTTTTTTAATTTTTTTGAAGAGTATTAAAATATTCAAAATATGCATTAGTTTATTTTCTAATGCTTGAATATTTAACGTGCAACAGTCATAAAAAAGTGAGTATTTAATGAAATAAACCAAATTGGATTCAATTTATTCAATGAATAAGCCGCATAGTGTATTGTTAAACCAAAAAGTGTACTTGTGTATTTGGGACAGCAATACAGTCGTTAAGGGAAGCTTTCAGCCATGATGCCTAACTGTGATACATAAAACCCTTTAGTGTATATGACTTAGGGAAAGAAACGAAAAAAAACTTGAAGGCTGAGTTTATGAAACAAGTTTTCTACTCCTTATTTAAAAAAAAAAAAAAAAAAAAAAAAAAAAAAAAAAAAAAACTGGCCATAGTGTACACAGCGGATTGCATCATTCAGTAATAATTAACTTCACACTCACGTTAACTGAGAGCATGAAGTTGGTCTAATGACATCTATGTTTATAAGTACTAATTTTCATTTGCTTACTGTATCCATTGCTTACCTTTGTCCAGATTGTATATATCCCCTTTATCCTCCAAACCGTTCAATTCTGAAGTAACTGTTTTGTGAAGTACAAAGGAAGACTTTTTAAGCAGTAAAATTTTTTATTTTTCTGCATTAAAGTTGCATTACTTTGAAAGTAATTACTTTTGTTTCCCATTTCTGACGCGGCCTAAGTTACCCTAAATAATGACAAGGTAGTTTTATATCAGACAAACGGTGAATTTTAGATGGATTTAATAATTATTACTTCTTAATTTTTTGATAACTATATAATAGTTTAAGGATTGTCTCTTGCGTTTAATACCAACAAATGTGTTAAAACTATTAAAATATGAATAGTCTAATTCAGAACAGAGAAATTGTGACTCGAAGTTTCTCTGAATGACTAATTAAACTTTTAATCATTGAAAATTTAGTTTTTATACTATGTCTTGCACATGTCAAAACTTTTCAGAAATATAGATATATTTTTGAAAGTCATAATACTAACCACTATTTATGCTGAGTTTCTGGTAATTTTGCTTACAGTTAATATACTTGAATTTATTTATTAATTTTACTAGCAATTGTTTTACACTATTAAAAATGAATTAAAAACCTTTTTTTTTTTCAAAAGATTTCATCATGGAAAGTAATTTCTCACCTGTAAGAACACCTTTCTCTTTCCTAATCCTAAATAGAATCTAATGAGTTTTTAAAACGCAATTAAAAATGTTGTTTACCGTGAGATCAATTAAAGCATATTACAGTTAATCAAAAATTTTAATTGATTAAAGTGTGGGAGTTGCTAATTTTTCTTTTGAGTTAATTATTTTCTTGTGATGTGCATGCATTAATTGTGTTTTCAGAAATATTTATCAAACCTCTCATATCATTAATAAAATTTTTTTTTGTCTTTTATTTAGTATAGTTTTACATTTCAGTTTTGTTTAAAAATTTGAGTTTAGCTTCTTGAGGCAAAGTCAAAGCAATTAATCGATATGAAGTTCATAAATAAAACGTAAAACATAGTAAATCTTTGGGAAAAAACTTCTAGTCATCTGTGAGAAAAATAAATAATTTCTGATCGTGTTTTTGGTGTAAAATTTATATATGTATATAAATATATGTATATATATATAAATATATATATATATATATATATATATATATATATATATATATATAATATATATATATATATATAATATATATATATATATATATATATATATATATATATATATATATATATATATATATATATATATATTATATATATATATATATATATAATATATATATATATATATATATATATATATATATATATATAGAAACTAGGCAAGAATGTATTCCGGTAAACAGCGATGCAAATGATTTAATTAACTACTAAATAATTAGCAGATAAAAATAGGAAAGTCTTAAGAGCTTAAATTAGAAAAATGTGGTTTTACTACAAAATGCTCTTACCTAGTAAAGATAGTAAATCAGAAAATTTTATTTTTTGGAGCATTATGTTCAAACTTATCATCGAGAAAAATACTGGCTAGAAGCATTTAAGTTAATAATATACTTAAAAAAAGTCGAATTCAAAATATCAGTAAAAACATTCTATATCGTAAAAAATTGAATTCCAAAACCACATCTGGAAAACTTTTACTATTTATGTTTTAGATACGCGAGATCCCATAAAAAGCAGCTTTTATGATCTAGTTTTATGATCTGTGGATTTATTGTTAAAGAAACTCATTTTTCATAAGCTGTTAGTTCTTCACTTCAAAGCCGAAATATTTGTTTAGTTCCAAGACGTAGCAAAGTAGCTTCAAGCATACCTTAACTTATTTAAGACGAGAAGAAAAAAAAAAGTACATTTTTTTAAAAAATTAACGACGAAATGCAGTAGAATACTCAGTGACTTCAGGACATTCTTAAACTGTCTCAAAAAGCATTTCAAAGTTTAATACAGTGAACTCTCACTTATGCGCCTGCCTTAGGGACCAACAGAAAAAGGTGCATAAGTGAAAGAGACGTATAAGTGAACAAGCCTATTTAATGGACTAAAACGCAACATAGTTTCTAATGAGAGAATGAATAAAAATATTTCTATAGAAACGGGACATATTAACACGGTTTGGCAATTACTGGAACGTAACTACAACAATAAAGAGAAAACAAAAATTGTAGCATACCTAATTACAAACTGTTCCTTTTAAAACGATCCATAATAGATAATTGTCTCTCTCCTAACTCTAGTTCATGCAGAAAAAATGTCTTCTGTGATTAATAAAGGCGAATGATTAAAGAGGAAAGTGAAGGGAAATGCTTATTTTTTAAAGAATTTTTTACATTTTACAGAAATTTCGGCGCATAAGTGAATTATTTGTCTTTAGAACGATGCATAAACCAATGATACTATTATTATTTTGCTATATGGAATGTGTTGGGATCATTCAAAATCGTCGTATAAGTGAAAAAGGCACATAAATGAGCGGCGTATAAGTGAGAGCTCACTGTACCAACTTTATGCATCCGAAAAGTTTTATTTATCAGACTTTTTATACCACAACGTTTTAAATTGATTTCAAATTTCTTTAGTTAAAAATACTAAATCTCTTACAATATATTATCTAGTAGTCACGAGTGATTTCAAAAACTGGAAAGCTGGTCTAACTAAACTATCAGTTTTCTTTGTCAAAACTAAAAAATAAAAATCATGAGTATGGAGTTATTTCCCATTTTTCGAAAATATTTTTGTATATTTATATAGAGCTATTCAAACACGGCACTTCAATGCAAGATTTACTATGAACTAATCAAACAAATCGGCACTTAAAGGTGGAATAAGAATTTTTGCTTTATTGCAGAAGGGATTTGCAGCTTTTGTACTTTTGTAGAGATCAAACAAATTGATTTATTTTTCTTCGCCATTAAAAAAAAAAAAAAAAAGAAAAATAAATTAAAAATAAAAAAATCTGGTATGGACCCCACACTACTTCCTTTTACGTGTAAATTTCTTAGTAGTTGCCTTAAGTGTTAAAAAAAGTGCTTGGAGTGAGCAAGGTAACAATTCAAATATTTACTCCCCTAATCTGCCACGAAACAATGCAAAAAATATTTTACAATGGTTAATTTTCTTAATATGGCTGATTTTAATATCATTCAGTTAATTTTTCGCAAAATATCGCCAATAGCGCCAAGTTGAACCCAAATTCAAAAAATAATTTTTTCGCCAACTTGGCGATATGTCGCCAAGTTGGCGTCAAACCCTTGGCGACCAAAAGCTTGGCGACATATCGCCAAGTGGTCGCGCCAATTCATATCACTTGAGTCTGCATTGAAATGAATACTTTATTTACCCCAAAAAAGGGGTAAAACACCTCCTTGGGAACATTCGAATGCAACCACAAGGGGAGGTGCACAACTAGGCCATCCTCAGAGCCTACATACCAAGCTAGAAGCTTCTACGGCATATAGTTTTTGAGTTATGCGACACACATACATACGCACATACGTACATACAGACGTCACGAGAAAAGTCGTCGTAATTAACTCGGGGGTGGTTGAAAAGGATTTTTCGGGTGCTTATATGTTGGTAGGTACATATGCACGTGCTGACAGGTCGAAAAAACTACTGAACATTCATTCATTCGGGGGTGAGCAAAATCAAAATTTAGACTCAAATTTGAGTGATTTTTTTTTCGCGATAACAACTTCCTTTACTACGTAAAAGGAAGTAAAAACGTTTTAGAGCACAAGTTCAATGCACACGGTGATGGATAGCATATTATGCAAACTTTTGTCACTTTCATCACTTTGATGTCACCTAAGACTTCATCTTGTTTTGGAAATATGAGATTTGAGCAAAGTAATTGCAGATTAAATACGGGAAAATTAAAGTATTTTCGGGTTTTTAGTTTTATTTTGATTATTCTATAAATTACAGGAACTTAAAGTAAAACGTTTAACTGACGGGAAACAGCCCCATTAAATATTATTCCCCCTCTCTTCCCTCCAAAAAAGTGCATTAATGTGCAATGGGTAGAAGTGATATTAATGCATCTTGAAGAAAAGGAGTGCAAAAGAACAAATATAAGAATTTGAAGGTAAATAGCGCAAATAGAAACATAAGTTCTCAACTGTTTTTGTGACAATAGATGATACTAGTCACCTTGGCAGGTAATAATATACAGTAAGATTTTGGAAAAAAAATCTATGAAAGCCTACATGCGGTTAAAAATTGTCGTGTGTTGTACTCAAACTTTTAATTATGCCACTTGCATGCCGTTGCTTTTCGCTGTCTTCTGCTTTTCCTTAAAATTTATTTTATAATTTGGATGAATTTTCTGTTAACTCTAATTTTAGCTTTGCGAAGAAATCAGGTACGTAATGTTACTTGATGTTATTGGGAAAGGTTCATTGTATGAAATGTTTTGGATATTGTAAGTAAATGCGTTTTGAAGTTGATGAAAAATTTGAGTACCGATAGAGTGATAAATTTCGTGTTAATAGAGCACAAAAAATTATGGCATTTCCAAATTTGAATAAAAGTAGTTTATCTTGACCATTTATAACTTTAACTCAAAGAAATTAACTGTTTTTTTTGGCTACAAAAAACTTGGCAAACGTGATTACTTCCAAAAATATTTCATTGAAATAAAAATTTGTTAACATTTTCGAAGTCTCTGACAGTGATGGCATCTTTTGGGCAGAATGAATAAGTAAGAAATTTAAAACAAAAATGATGTCGTACACAAATGGTTATTGAAGCGAAAAATAATTCCTGTGGAAATAAAAGTGGGCACAACGTGGGATGTTTTTGTCTCTCCATTATTATGATTTTCTTTTAAATCTATTATTTTGAATGCATTCTCAATCAAAAATTTTATTTATTGAAGTAATTTAATGTTTTTCATAATTACTACAAGTCTAGAAATTCATGAAACGGTGACGAGTGGCAGTCCACAGGCGGAACTAATCACTCTCTGTGGATAGGTTTTAAGTAATAATTTTATTTTTTTCCTGTTTTATTAAAAATTATAGTCCGTTGATATTATTTTTTGAGACTAACTTTTTATTATCAATATCAGATGATTTAAATTCCTGCTCCTTCTGCGAATGACAGTAAAGTATTCTAGCAAAGATGTTTCTAATTATATTCTAATATGATTTTTTATAATTGAATGTTTTTTTCCTTTTGAAGGGCTTTATATCAATAAGTCATGTGTAGTTTAAAGTATCTAGTCACTGCAGTAGGTAAATTTAAATTTTTTAGAAAACAAATTCTTTGTTACAAATTAAAAGAAATATCACTTTAAAACCAGCTACATCGGCGGTAATTTTCGGCAAATCAATAGTTCTTTCAAATCCATCAGCTAAATAAAATGAATAAATAAATAAATAAAAAAAATCCCATAAAAATCTAACATAACTTTTGATGAAATCTCAGGTTTTAGAGAAAAATTAGAAAAACTGATTTGTCTGATTCGTTTTAATTTGTAGCCTTTAAGCAGCTAATTAACCAAATTAAATGGTTTTGGTGCATTCATGTTTCTAAAACACAAGACATAAGAGTTTTTCTTTTTTCCTTGCCAATATTTATTAAATAAAGTAAAATCTCACAATGAGAGTGAGAGAGAGAGAGAGAGAGGGGGGGGGGGCTACGAAACAGTTCCAGAAAAAACATAACATTTTAAAACTAATAACGCAATATGTTTTTGCATTCAGTAGATGCTAATGTTTATGATTTAAAATAGAAAATAAACTCATCTCCATATAAACTCAATACAAAATGGAAAGGCTGCAAAAAGGTTTTTAACTCTTAAAGGAAAAGAAAAATTCAATTATAAGATGTTTTAAAGTAGGAGTTTCGTTTTTATACTTTCCCAATTCTTTTAATAGGAGTTTTAATCCTAAATTCCTTTAAAAAAAATCGTTTTCTTCCAGCTATTTGTAGGATTTTATTAAATGAAACACTACATTTAAACTATTAATTAAACCATTCCATTTCAATTTAAAACAATCAAATTAAGTCTTCATTTTCTTCTGAAAATCTCTTTTGAAGCTTTTTGAAAGGAATAAAAGATAATTAAATGCGAAATAGGTTCAAGAGTTTTGCAATTAGTCAAACAAAAGCGGAATCATGATGCTAAAACGCATACCGCCCTTCGACGTATGTGGATTAAAAAGTAATTGCAAATGGAGGAGGAATATTTTTTTGTTTGGTATTTTAACGTCTTTGATTGGATTAAGCTAACTTAAAAAAAAATAAAAATATAGACTGCAATGAATTCCTTCGAACATATTTCCAATGTGATGAATTTGGAGCAAAATGGTTTCAGAAAGCAAGGAAGGAAGTAATAAGTCACACATCCATCATTATTTTTTAAAAAGGATTTATGACAGTGAATTCTTCTTTGGATAAACGTATAAAACTTTTCAAAGAAAAATCAACTAGTTAAAAATACGATAGCTTTGGAGAAACTGAAGTAGAATTTGATCTGATTGTTTTGAGTTACCATAAGCTTTTAAAATTAGAGTTGGTTCTGTTTTTGCTCGATAACGGGCATGATGATTTATGTTTCATAGATGTTGTACAATAAAAGAGAAAGAAAAAAAAAACATGTAACCACGAAACAAATTACAGTGTAACTAGCAGCGGATTTCCAGGTTTGGGAGCTCGTCGCAATGCACTTTTGGGACAGGTTTGTGTATCACAGAACTAGATAATACATTTATGATGTGCACCTTTGAATCTTACTCGGGGCCCCTATTATCGTGTGGGCCAGGGGCCACTCGCAATTGCGATTATTGCGAGATGGCAAATTCGCCCCAAGTGTGAACCAACTTCGAAAATTCACGTATGTTCAACACGTTATCAAGAAAATTATAGTACAATTCATAAAGTATATATATAATGCATGTGTAAAAATAAATTAGCATGAAAGTACCTTTTTTGTTCTATTTTAACTGTTACTTAAGTGAAAGCTCTGAATCAGTGCTCCCAATTCTTTTGAGCCCATCGTTCCTCTTAAACGTTTGGCGGATACCTATCGCCCCCTCTCTTCTTTCTTCAAAAAACCATAACTCGGAGCTAGTGATCATAGATATTATTAAAAACATAAATGCCTAATTTAAATTGGAACAAAGCGTGTATGATAAAGCCATTTCATGCAATCACTTAGAAGCTTTAAAAAAAAAAAAAAAAAAACTACCTTTTTTACTTTTATTTTTCTTCATCATCGATGCACATTTCAAAAACAGAAATGCATTTCTTATGCATTTCTTTTTTTACTAAATTAGAATCTGCGGAAATTAAAAACACTGACACTTAAAGTAAAGTTTAAAAAAAAAAATAAAAATAACCAAAGGAAAATTTGAAAATTCATAAACTTTGCGATGACTGACAAAATCCTTCGCGCACGTTCAGGTTTAACCGAGATGCAAAGAAGAAGCTTCAGAATTTTAATTTGTTTCATTTCTAACTTGTGATTCCTTGTCTAAACTCTTAACAATCGACTTTAATTACTTCGCATACGTTTTCAGTTTCAAAATTTATTATTATTATCATAGTTTAAATGCCCTGTTTTATTTAATAAAATCCTTCAAATATCTTGAGGTGAAAGAAACTTTTAAAAAAGGAATTTAGCATTAAAGCTTCTAATAGAAGAAACGAGAAAAGTATAAAAACAAAACTGCTACTTTAAAACATTAAACATTTGAATTTTTCTCTTAACTTCTCATACTTGTCTCATTGCCCTCTATCGCATCTCACGAACTTATTGCCCCCTCAAAGAGCTAAATATAACTTCTTTGGGGGTGGTCTCCACCCAAGTTGGGAACCCCTGATCGAAACATGCCATTTACATTTCTTAAATTCTTATTTTTCAAAGTAGTTTTTAAATTGGACGAATATTTGCATAAAAGTGTCAGTTTGAAACGTAAAATAGCTTTACACCCCAAATTAACACTATAAAATTATGTTTTAAAACATTTGCTTTTAAAGATGTGAAATAGAAGCATTTAAATGCAATTTTTCATTGAGTCGGGCTTTAAATTATGTTTTTCAAATACACATTATATTGCAAAGACTAAAACAGATACTGTTTGGAATCAGTTCGCAAAAAAGAAGCATATATTACACATCATTATATAACTATGCGGTATATTCATTTTTTTTTGAAAAATACCGCAAAGAGTAAACGTTTTAAATAAAAGTTACGCATTTTTCAAATTAATACAAACACTAGTGAATGCTTGAGGTTATTAAGGGATAGAAACAGCGAATTTTCACACACAATCTTAGTTCATAGTAATGGCTCGCATTTTTAACGTCAAACCAGTTACTAACCATCATAAAGAATTTTTACACCATTGTAACAGTTAGAATTGTTTCTCTTTTATAAATTCATTAAAGCAAAAGTTTGCTTGTTGAAAAAAAAAAATATTGCATCTCTATCTCTATCTCTCTCTCTACTAATAATAAAGCTGAAAGGGGGTCTGTCTTTCTTTCCTTCCTTCCTTCCTTCCTTCCTTCTTTCTGTCTGTCGCGCGTAGCGCCAAAACCGTTCGGTCTGTTTTCATAAAATTTGGCACAAAATTAGTTTTTAGCATGGCGGTGTGCACTACGAAGCGTTTTTTCAAAAATTCTATTTCGTTACATTTCTATTCAAATTCTTAGCACATTTTTCATACAAATTCGACAAAATGGGGAAGAAATATTTCATACACATTTTCAAGTCTTATGTCATTCGAAAGCTTGAAATTTTTCACTAAAAATGATATGAGTTTGAAGTTTCTACAAGTATTAGAATAGTTGCAATAATTGTTTTTAGAATCCCGGAAATTCAAGGCTTACCTTGAGCTAAGCAAGCCAAACGATTCTAAAAGGGGAAAGCTTGAGAATAAAATTTGAAAATAAAGATGAAATGAATTATTTTATCAACGGAAATCAACTTTTCATGTTGTTACCATGGTTACGTTTTTATTTCCTTTATTTGTTTCGTTCGTTTTCCTTTAATAATTTTTAAAATGTATTTGTTTTTGTAGCAATCCAAACTCCAAGCCTCATAAATGAAATATTTTAACTGTTGTAAAAATCGTCTGCTTTTCTTTTTTCAGTTATGACGAATTAAAACTTGGTAAATTATAAAAATATCGTATAAATTGCGGTATTGTAAAATTCTTTCCGAAATGTTTCAATTCGAAAAATGTAATATTTTGTTTTTAAACTTAGAAAAGAAAACTTCTTTTTTTATACTTTGGTAAGATTTCTGTCTTTTTCTGTAAACAACAAAATTGTTCTTATTTTCTCTTTTGTCTTATTTTTGTATCATAGTTTTAATGAATTATAGTTCAATCATAACTAAAATTGAGTATTCTTTCTGCGATATCAATTTATTACCAAATGACGTTTTAATTTTATACCACGGGCAAAGCCGTGCGGGTACCGCTAGTAATAAATAAATTTAAAAATAAACTAAATTTGTCCTTTTGAATAAAAGTTTCATCAATCAAGGATTTAGACTATTTCTTTTTATTCTTTGCTCTCACTAAATTGGCCACAATGAACGCCAATGACTTGGAACACTTTAAAAGCTATGTTATAATAGATGTAGCAACTCCGAAAACATTAATTATCTGCAAGGTATGCGCACAATTGCAATGTTAAAGGAAATATATGATCAAAAAAATAAATACAAGTATCTATACATAACAAAAACTTGTTGATCAGTAGCAGCGGCGTACGCAGACAAATCATCTCAGGGGGGGCTGAACCGAGACTCTTTGAGAGGAGGGGGTGGGGAGCACCTCATTAAATGTAGCTAAGAGAAGTAAATGTCTCAAATTTCTGCTTCAATGCCAATTTAAGTCGACAAAAATGCATCATTAAAAACTTTTGTCATTAAAATCATTGTGAAAAAAGCGTTTGAAAGAATGATAAATTTAAATTATAAAAAATCTTCATTGAAAGAGTTGTTGTGCACTTGTTTACAAAATTTTGGAAAATTTACGCTATAATAATGTTAATTTTGCAGTTTATTTTACTATTGTTCCCAATACTGAGTTTCAATTCAATTAACTGAAATGTATTTAACAGAATTAGGGGACTGAAAAACATTAATCGGCATTTCTGAAACATAGATTTGCAATAAAAAAGAACAAAATGGAAATATAGGAAAATCATTAACATGACGTACAGTAAAATAGACGTGTCAAAACAAAGAAAAATCTTTCTTTTAATTTTGTCCCATACTTAATTATCAGTTTTGACATTTTCTCATTTCAGCTTTTCTCATTTTAGGATTTCAAAAAAAAAAAAAAAAGAAAAACATAGTTTACATTTTTAAAATTCGTTTGGAAAATTTCAGAGGGGGCTGCAGTCTTATCAGCCCTCCCGCTGAGTATGCCACTGATCAGTAGTATTAAAATGAGCCTTTTCTAATCGCCTGCAAACAAAAAAGTACTAGTAAATAACGTTTGCAACACAAAAGAATCAATAAAATACGAAAAGACTTATTGTTTGAAAAAAAAAAAAAAACTTCGTAAAGCAGGGAAAAAATGTTCTTACCTTTGTTAAAAAAAGAGCTAGTTAATGTTAATTGATTTTAAAACTAATATCTCTATTAACTGCAATCCTATGAAATTACACCAGGCTGAGCGAGTTTGCTGGAAAATTCTAAATATTTTGACTCTTAACTTGACCCATAACTCACGGCCATTTGCGAAGAGATATCATATTAACCTCCATAGGTTTGGTTTTTCTTAAAAAAGAAGGTGCGGATATCACTTCCGATTGCAAAGAAACTATTAAGCAGTCCCCGATTGCTTCCCCTGCAAAAAACCCAGAATACTTAAAATGTAATTAAGAAGTAACCCCAATGATGATTCATTCCTAATGAAATAGTTTAATCAAAATCTCTCCTACGCGCAACTGCGAATAAGTGCAGTTTTAAATGCATATTGTCGTCCCCGCTTAATCGGGTAACGTCTAATCGAATACCCGCTTATTACGAATAAAACATCTCGGAACCGAATTCCATAAACGCCATGTTAAAGATCCCCACTTAATCAAATACTATTTTTT
Source organism: Uloborus plumipes (assembly GCA_038373865.1). Classification (NCBI taxonomy): domain Eukaryota; kingdom Metazoa; phylum Arthropoda; class Arachnida; order Araneae; family Uloboridae; genus Uloborus; species Uloborus plumipes. The sequence continues at coordinate 34,478 of JAXGGA010008341.1, forward strand.
GGAACCGACAGTATTCGTTTAAGCGGGCCGACAGTATTTCTCTTACAGTAGTTTAAATGTTTAAATAATTTGAATTAAAATATTTATTGAAATCCAAGGCAAAGTTAGGTAAACTGAATTTAAAGTGAATTTTCGACTTTCTTTCGTATACAACGATAACGGTAATTAATTGTAAAAAAAAAAGTGTTTTCAAAAACAATGGCATTAAACAATCTAATAGCATTCGACTTAAAAATACAATTCTAAAGCATCTCCATTATTTTAAAAGAAGCAAGGTGAAAGTAATTAGAATTCGAATCTGCAGATGCAACTAGAATCATTTAATTAGGATTTTTCTCATGCATAAGCAATTAATTATTTTTATCTCAACTTTTACTTTCTCTTTTATTTTGCAGTGTGTGACATTAATTTTAAAAGATACTCCATTTTTAGAAGATTAGAATGCTCTTGAAAGATGTGCTAAGCTCAATTTCTGCAGCAGTGTATCTATCTCTGAAACAGTCCATCAGTCAACTATCAGCAAGACATCAGTTATTCATCAATAAGAGATATTTAATAGAACTACCCAAAAGTTTTTTTTAGCATTGATAGAATAGCATACCACTGTAAAAAATGAATGTTGTTTTTACAGTACAATATAGCTAATTTTATAGCAATATACTCTAAAAATTGCTAGTTTTACAGTAATAAACTGTAAAATTTCTACTTTAACAGTACTAAACTGTAAAAATGCTAACTTTACAGTAATAAACTGCAAAATTGCTAATTTTAGTTTATTATCGTGCATTTTACAGTTTTAAACTGGAACCTCTGCTGCCAGTATTATACTGTTGTTTATATACAGTATAACACAGCTGAATTTTACAGCAATAAACTATAAAATTTCTAACTTTACAGTAATAAACTGTAAAATAGCTAGTTTTATAGTTTATTACTGTGCATTTTACAGTTTTAAATTGGAACCTCGTCTGCCAGTTTTATACTGTAAAAACAATATTTTATTTTTTGCAGTGTACTGATGAGACTTCGTGACGTCAGCGTGACGTTAGCCTGTGAAAAACGAGCTAGATAAAACGTCACAGCCTACTTGGCGAATTAGAGGAGATCGCTGACTGCTTGTGAGCTCTTACTGGCTCCGCCCGTAGTGACGTTCAGTGTCTAGTTAAGTTGCATTCTAGTATAAATACATATTGAGTAAATTTAAAAACATATAATGTTGGAGAAAAAAAATAGAAGTGCAAACTATTTCGTACGAAAGATTTTCAATAATATTTTAGTCATTAAAAATATTTATTTAAATTCAGGGACACCCTTGAGCTTCATGAGTGGTGTCAAGATATGATGTGTAGATGGTTTCCATATGTGTGCACAACTTACAGAAGTTAGAATGGATTTAGGTCATTTGTTCCTCAGAGCCAGAACGACGTAAGTTTAAAAATGGTAATTTTTACTTTATTAAATTGGATTGTAAAAATTTTATTTTGAATCTTATTCCGTATCGACGTTATTTTATAAAACGAATCCTCCACGCAACCATTTAGCAACATTAAAAGAGTGCGACTCCCATCATTTGCATGTACAGGTAGTTATCAAAGTAATGGAAACACTTGAGATTCATAAGAAAAATCTACCATTCATCGCAAAATAAGTGATCAATTGTTCTTTAACTTTAGTCATACAAAATATAAATTTCACCGGACATTTCCACTTTGAAATTAAACCACCCATGCTTTTGGGGGACGACAAAAAGGGGGTCTTAAGAAAAACCGCTTTCTGACCATAACTCTTCGAAAATAGCTCAAAATAAGCTATAAATTTCAGTAATTAATTAGCATCAAATGTATAATTACTGTACAAATTTTTATGAACGTACCACTCTTACTTCCGAAGGTATGAAACATTTTTTTAAAAACGGCAATTTTATTTGAAGGGTTTTTGCTCATAACACTCAGAGTTTTTGATCAAACCTTATTAAAACTTCAGGAAAGATGATAAAATACAAGAGAAAGAACATACTAAAACGGTAAATAAAAATATTAAAAATCTGATGAGATGTAAACGTCAAAAGGAAATAAGTTTTCACGGCGCATGCGCGAACGACAGAAATATATACTTACCAAAATATTGTAGCCTGGTTTATACTGCATCTTATAAAAAAAGTTCAAGTTGAAAATCATAAAAATGGAAAAAGATATCAGCTATCTAGTGAGCTGTAATTCAGTCATTCGCAGACAATACATAAATAGTGAGGGGCTGTCCACAAAGAGCTACTTTTAAATTAAAGGTAATTGCGTCATCGTTCAAAACCAACGAACGAAATGTGCGAAATGTGAGTTCTATGCCGAATATAAATTTTCAAACTGTATACAATTTAACATTGCAAAAAATGCTCGATTGTCACCGCACTATTTGTGGACAACCCCTCGCCAACCCCCAAAATGCTCGATAGTGCGGTGACAATCGAGCATTTTTTTCAATGTTAAATTGTATATATACAGTTTGAAAATATATATTCGGAATAGATTTCACATTTCGCCTATTCGGCCAAAAATACCTTATACGTGGGTGGTCAAAAGTATCCGGACACCCCCTGAAACGTTGGTTTTGAACGTTGACGCAATAACCTTTAATTTAAAAATAGCTCTTTGTCGACAGCTCCTCCCTATTTATGTATTGTCTGCGAATGACTGAATTACAGCTCACTAGATCGCTGATATCTTTTTCAATTTTTATGGTATTCAACTGAAACTTTTTTTATAAGATGCAGTATAAATCAGGCTACAATATTTTTGTAGTTATAAATTTCTGTCGTTCGCGCATGCGTCGTGAAAAATTATTTCCTTTTGACGTACATATCTCATCGGATTTTTAATAGCTTTATTTACCGTTTTAGTATGTTCTTTCTCTTGTATTTTATCATCTTTCCTGAAGTTTTAAGAAGGTTTGATCAAAAACTCTGAGTGAGCAAAAACCCTTCAAATAAAATTGCCGTTTTTTAAAAAAAAGGTTTCATATCTTCGGAAGTAAGAGTGGTACGTTGATAAAAATTTGTACAGTAATTATACATTTGATGCTAATTAATTATTGAAATTTATAGCTTATTTCGAGCTATTTTCGAAGAGTTATGGTAAAAAAGCGGTTTTCTTAAGACCCCCTTTTTGTCGTCCTCCAAAAGTATGGGGGATTTAATTTCAATGTGGATATGTCCGGTGAAATCTATATTTTGTATGACTAAAGTTAAAAGAACAATTGTAGCTTATTTTGCGATGAACGGTAGATTTTTCTTATGAATCTCAAGTGTTTCCATTAGTTTGATAACTACCTGTATCTGGTAATCGTTTTTACCCTCTTCTGAAAAGTTGCGAAAATGGACTTACGTTAATCTGGTTCTGATTTATAGAACCAGTATGTGTATGGTTCTTTTTTTCTAAAAACTCAGACTTATGGAATAATTCCTATTTTCAGAAGTTTAACACTTCAAAAACTTTTTTCACTTCAAAAGATATTTTAAATTTCAATTTAAATTTTGGTCCTAATAAATCAAAATATAAATAACTTTAAATTTTGAAACTATAAAAAATTAAGTTTTTTTATAAAAGCTTCTAAAAATCCAAAATATTTAGCGTTTGAAAAAAATCTAAAATAACGGTTAGCCCAAATTTAATTTCTGAAAAGAATCTGTTAAAAATATAAGCTATATACAATATTTATATGAATATAACTGTCCCCAATCTCCGCCCACCCTCGAAAAAAGAAATTATGTTTATCGTAATGACGAATTGCGACAAGCAATACTGGCTGAGCCGCTCTGTGTTCGCCGTCTAATAGCCTATGGCGAAGGCGTGGATGCCACGCTAGCGAAGCAGGTAATCAAGCAACGTTGGCAGAGTGCCAATTTGAGAGTGGGACTACACGACGTCCGAGGTCCAAAATGAAAACTTATAGCAATTCGTCATTTGCAAAAAAAAAAAAGACGAAAGGAAAATTCCTTAAATATGTTTCACAATTTAATAGATTCATTTTTCACACATAATCACGTAAATCAGGAACGTATCAGTGTTAAGAACATATCAGTCATAAGAACATATAAGATATTGACCTACTCGAACGAAGCAAAATAGTTTGTAGAATAGTTTGCTTATTTAGTCATTAAAAAATAAGGATATTTACTGATATACATTTATATTACAACAAACAAAATTTGTGAAGATGGAAATTTTAAATTAACCAATATTTTTAAACGAGCGATGAAGAAGTAATTCCTTAATTAAATTGCAGCCGGTAATTGTTTAACAATTTCTTTAAGCAGAGATCTTTTAAAAAACAGTTGATGAAATACAGGAGATTTAATTAGATTCCAGTTTGCTTTTAATTTTGAGAAAGACTTAATTAAAACGACTCTTTAAACAGATGAAATTTTGTTTTAACATTAGAGAGTATCTTAAAATTAGTTCCAGCTAACTTGTTAAAGCGTTAACGGTCGATCTTCGTGGAACTTTTTTTTAATGGAAATGTAATAATAATTACGTGTGAGAATGGGAATGCGCAAAACAATGGATCACTACTCCCCTTGTTTTTAGGTTGTGATAGATAATTTTTCAACTACAGTAGAACGTCGAAAAACTAATTGGGAACACTGGTTGTTCAGATTTTCGGATACCGTTTATATGAAATGCACCATCAATTTTATCCTTATTAGGAATCATCAGTCTGGCTTGGTCAGTAACAGAGCTGGAGCAAGGGCGGATCCAGAAATTTCTCAAGGGAGGGGCGATTGATTTTATTACTTACTTTTTACTATGTATACTGGATTGCAAATATTGATCATATAGGCTTCGGACTTCAATTTCGAAACATGTCCGGGGTAGAGTCTAAACATCCATCCTTCAACATCATTAAGATCGTTTAAAATTAAGTTTTTTGAACTTCAATTTTCAAAAGTTACTGATAGTAGGGCCTCAAGGGAAGGGCGATCGCCCCATCGCCCCTCCCTTGTATCCGCCTCTGGGCTGGAGGTAGAAATCCTTTTTTAAAGCTAACATTGCTAAACAAAGTGGTTGCTACTAACTTTTATAAGAGTACTAGCGGGTATGCCCGGCGTCGCGCTGGTTAAAATGCAACCATGGGAACTTCAAGAAAGTATTTTTTTGCGACAACGGGGTCAGTTAAATCAGCGCGAAGGACAACGTGAAATCAAACTTAAATGTGTTATTTATCTGTATTGATTTTCTAAAAAATTGCGTTTATACTTTTGAAAGAGTAACAACAATTTTTTTTTGTAGAGTTTAAATCCAACGTTAAAAATGCACAAATATACAGGTATACTGCAGACACGTGTTTCGGGACTACAAGGAGCTCCTTTTTCAATGCAGGAAGTGTAAGTTTTAGGATGAAGAATCATTTTTAACGTTGGATTTAAACTCTACATCTATCGCACAAAGGTATTTATTTTCTTCAAGAGTATTATTAAGGCAGGGATTCAAGTGAAACAGGCTATCGCAAACTGCAATCGCTACTGGAAATGAATTACATTAGAACGTTTCCTGATACTGGAAATGAATTACATTAGAACGTTCATCGTGACGTTTGCCTATGAAAAATGAGCTAGATAAAACGTCACAGCCTACTTGGTGAATAAGAGGAGATGGCCGATTGCTTGTGAGCTCTTATTGGCTCCACTCGTAGTGACGTCAGTGCCAAGTTAAGCTGATGATAATGTAATTCACTTCCAGTAGCGATTGCATTCGAAGCGATCGCAGTGCTGTTTTACTTGAATCCCTGCCATATTCAAGGGTGAATACTCACGAAAGAAACATTTCTAAACTACTTGAATTGAGAGAAGCCTCAGAAAACCATGCGAAGCAAAGACAATATCAAGCGCAAAATTAGCCAGAACATGACATCTCCGCAGCAAATTTTATCGCCCTCTTCCCCGCATGGGACATCTCCGCCGCGACTCCTATCCCCCCCTCTGCCTTGCACATGACAAATCCGCCGCGCCATTTCCAAGGGTTAGAAAGGGGTTACTGGTTTAAAATTTTCATTCTTGGCGACACATCTTCTTTTGGCGACAAAGACCTAATCTAAAAAACGGAATTTATTCCTAGACCACTTAGGGGGGAAATCGCAAAGAAGTCAAGAAAACACAATGCAGTGCAAATCAATTTAAACCTCGCCAATTTTACTTCGCCAAATATTGCACTCTACTAGCTCAATCGGCGGATTTGTCTTGTATAGAAGTGGCTGGGAGAAACGCGGCGGAGATGTCTCATGAAGGGGAAGATAGAGATGAATTTTGCGGCGGAAATGTCCTACGTTGCGGCGGAGATGTCCTGTGCCCAAATTAGCTGTCTAGGGGAAGTTGAGATGAAGCACTAAATAATGATATGAATGGGGGAAAGCTTTTAAAAAGTTAGAGGAAAAAATTGGAATAAAAACAGAACTAACTGTCAGCTTTTTTTTCTAATTCATCTCTTGATGTGCCCAGTGGGGACACAAACAAATTGTGAAGTTTTTAGTGAAATCGGACGGGTAGTTTTTGAGTCTATAAAGGACATACATAGGTACATGCATTTATTTTTATATATATATATATAGAGATTTCTGCCTACCAGCTCAGTTACTGTCTAAGACAGACTGACGATTTCTAATGAGGTTGAAACTGCAGTATATGGATGGCATGGCAGAGCTGGTGGTGTATTTCATGTAGTTCTGTCTTTGTCCTGGCTTGGGGGGAGAGGTAATTTATACTCAAATACAGTTCATTGAAATAGTGTGCAATTTAATCGAAGTGGTTTATACTATACAATATGCATGTCATACAATACAATACGTAATACAACAGTATGTAATTAACTCCTAAAATTACCTACTGCCCTAAAATGACAATTTTTTATTTTTTTTTAAAATTTTGTTTTATTTTTTTAAATAATAGATTTTTAGGATTTAAAATTTGTTTAATTTTTGTTTTTACAATAATTAAAGACGAAGTTTAAATAATTAAGTATACCGGAAGTGATATCGAAAGAAACGGAAGCTGAACCTACAGAACCGCAAAGACCCTAATAATACAGGATAAATATAATAGGTTTAAACAAAGTAAACTAATTCACAAGTATAGACTACTAGCGGTACCCGCACGGCTTTGCCCGTGGTATAAAATTAAAAGTTCATTTGTAAAATAATTGATATAGCAGAAAAAACGCTCTATTTTAGTTGTAATTCAACTATAATTCCTTCAAAGTATGATATAAAAATCTGGTATGGACCCCACGCTACTTATTTTTATGTGTAAATTTCTTAGTAGATGCCTTAAGTGCTAAAATAGTGCTTGGAGTGAGCAAGATAACAGTTCAAACATTTATATCCCTAGTTTGCCACGAAACAATGCAAAAAAAATGTTTTACAATGATTAATCCCCTAAATATCGCCGATTTTAACATCATTCAGTGGATTTTTCGCAAAATATCGCCAATAGCGCCAAATTGAGTCCAAATAAAAAAAGAAAACAATTTTTTTCGCCAACTTGGCGATATGTCGCCAAATTGGCGGCAAATACTTGGCGACCAAAAGCTTGGCGATATATCGCCAAGTGGTCGTGCCAATTCATATCACTTTTGTCTGCATTGAAATGAACACTGATTTACTCCATAAAAGGGGTAAAACACCCCCTTGGAACATTCGAATGCAACCCCAAGGGGAGATGCACAAAAATAAGCCAAAAGAGAAAATAAGAACAATTTTGTTGCTCACAGAAACCAACAGAAATCTTACCAAAGTTTAAAAGAAGAAGAAAGTTTCCTTTCCTAGTTTTAAAAACAAAACAACACATTTTCCGAAATGAAACACTTTAAAAAGAACGATGCAATAACGCAATTGATACGATATTTGGTTAATCTGTGCGTTAGATACCCTTTTCTCGCTAAATGGGCGATAGGCGTGCCAAGCGTGGTAACCCTGACTATTTTGCGTAGTTTCTCTCGGAGCTTTCAATTCCGCGAGACACGCAAAAACGCGCCAGTTGGTGACTTTTCGAAAACGCGCCAAGTAAGGTCCCAAAGCATTTTCACCGGGAAAAAGACAGGGTTGCCAGAGAATTGAAACAAAAAAATACTACGCCTCCTCTAAAAAAAATATTACAAAATGCTACTGTTTCCAAACGTTGCCAAAATCAATGTTGCTGAAATGCGATTTCTATGAACATGAAAAAAAAAAAAAAAATCCGCCAAATCTTATAAGTAAGTCATTAGTATATTGGAAACAGGGTTGCCAGAAAAATACTACGCTCCTTATTTGGGCCGCAAAAATACTACCGTAGTATCAAAAATACTACGTCTGGCAACGCTGGAAAAATAACGAAACAAAAATAAGTATGAACACGTAACCATGGTAACAACATGAAAAGTTGATTTCCGTTGATAAAATAATTCATTTCATCTATCTTTTCAAACAAATTTTATTCTCGAGCAAAACCATTTTAGAATCGTTTGGCTTGCTTTACTGAAGGTAAGCCTTGAATTCCGGGATTCTAAAAACAATTGTTACAGCTCTCCTGATGATCGTAGAAACTTCGAAAAAACTTCATTTTATGCAGAAAATTTCAAGCTTTCGAATGACATAAGACTTGAAAATGTGTGTGAAATATTTCTTCCCTATTTTATCGAATTTCCGCTAAGAATTCGAATAGAAAAAGAACGAAATGGAATTTTCGAAAAATCGCTTCGAGGTGCAAAACTACATGCTACAAACTAATTTTGTACCAAGTGGCATGAAAATCGACCGAACGGTTTTGGCGCTACGCGCGTAACAGACAGACAGAAGGACAGAAAGAAAGAAAGACAAACCTTCAGCTTTATTATTAGTAGAGAAGAATGTGCATGTATACTACTAACAAAGAAAATTTTGGCCTCAAAAACTGTCTAACACTTGAACAATAATGCAAGAGAAATCTTTAAATGTGCGATTTTTAAGGTATCGGATATTTCACGTTCGGATTTTCAACGCTCTTCTGAATAACAGAAAAGACATAGGTTCTGTTCTGAGTTCCAATTACCAACCTATTTTGCACGGTCTCTTTCGAGGATGGTCACTATAGTTGGGGCAAACCTAACCTGGCAGCGTCGCAATGCTGTGGTTTGTTTCTACGTAGCCTTCCCAATACTGCCAGGTTAGGTTTGTGTCTCAACTTGGGAGGTTTTTCTGTACTTGGAAACTCCAGAGAGGTTTTTAGTGTTCCCTTTTACCGGAAAATTTTGACACTACACTGTAAAAAATGAATGTTGTTTTTAAAGTATAATACAGCTAATTTTATAGTAATCAACTGTAAAAATTGCTAATTTTACAGTAGTAAACTAAAATTGCTAACTTTACAGTACTAAACTGTAAAATTGCTAATTTTAGTTTTAAACTGGAACCTCTGCTGCCAGTATTATACTGTTATTTTTACAGTATAATACAGCTAAATTTTACAGCACTAAACTGTAAAATTTTGAACTTTACAGTAAGAGCTGTAAAATCGCTAGTTTTACTGTTTATTACAGTGCATTTTACAGTTTTGAATTGGAACCTCAGTTTCCACTATTATGCTGCAAGAACAACAGTTCATTGTTTGCAGTGTATTGAAATTTTTTTCTCGTTTTTATTTTTTCTTGTTTTATTCGCTTTTAGTTAAACTTTCTTTAAAAACAAAAATATCAATTAAAAAAAAGTACTAGTGGTGAGTCTCTAAAGGGTGGGACGATCACTCCCTTGTTTCCGTCGCTCGCTTTCGGTACATTTTATGTGGTTCTTCCTCAGCCCTGGCTTAAGGGTGGCTCTGTTTATTAAATACTTTTAAAAAATGAATAAACTAAACTTACGAAAATTAGAAGGAGCTTTCGAAACGGGAGATATTTGTGTCAAATCGTCTGTCTGTTTTCTATTTCGTCATTAAAACATCTCATTGTTGTTAAGACATCTCATTGAGAAAACAAGAGAACCACATGAATAGCGTAGTAATGAAGAAGTTGAAACAGGTAGAAATCGAAAGAACGTCTCAAGACATATTTTTAAAACAAAACTAATTTGTGTGCTTTCATTCGCTCGTAATGAAGTTACGAGGTCTTAAAGATTGCCGAAGTTTTAAGAAAAGTGCCAAATTTTGTGACTTGAGGGAAATTGATCACTCTGTTTCACCGTCTTCATCCATCTACAAACCGCGTGAAAGATTACCATTAATCACTGAAAATCGCTTGATTTGGCGACTTTTAAGTAAGATTTTTAAGACCAAATATTTCGATAACGGGGACACGAGGGAAAAATTATAGCTCCCAGAAACATCTTTTCCTGTCTTCTTTCGATTGCTACACTGTGAAAAATAGATGTTGTTTTTACAGTATAATACAGCTAATTTTATTGTAACAAACTGTAAAAATTACTAATTTTACAGTAATAAACTGTAAAATTACTCATTTTACATTACTAAACTGTAAAATTACTAATTTTACATTAATAAACTAAAATTGCTGCTTCATAGTTACAAGCTGTAAACTTGCTAATTTTGCAGTTTATTACTGTGCACTTTACAGTTTTAAACTGGAACCTCTGCTGCCAGCATAAAACTGCTGTTTTTACACTACAATACAGCTAATTTTGTGGTAATAAACTGTAAACTTGCTGCTTTACAGTAATAAACTTTAGAATTGCTAATTTTACAATATATTACTGTGCATTTTACAGTTTTAAACTAAAACCTCTGCTGCCAGTATTATACTGTAAAAACAACAGTTTAGTTTTTGCAGTATACTTATTAAAAGAAAGAATAATTATTACACCATCGTATGGTTTCATATCCAGTAAAAATATATAGATTCTACGATTTCTGATCAAGTAGGTGAATTTGGTACTAGCACATATTGGTAAAAACAGTGCCAGTAATTTCCCTAAGCAGTCAAGTTTAAATGTATAGAGTACACAAGTTACTGCAACTAACTGATCTTTCTGATTTTTTCTTCTTATTCGTATAGATTCATTTCTATGCTGTTTTACCCCCTTCACATTAGAGGTTAAGGGACATTTAAAGTGAGACAATTATGTATTTGTAATACACATGTTTCTTTTTAAATCATGTGTTCCTAGTTATTAATGATTTAGAGCGTTTTAATTCAATCAAACTTGATGAAATCTGTAACTAGCTTGAATTAATCAGCTTGATCTTTTTTTTTTTCATGTATGATATATTTTAAAAACAGTTAACTTTTCTTTAGACATCAAGATTAAGTTCTTACATGAAACAATATTTTTCGCAGTTGGTAAAAATGTGCAGTTATTGATTTTCGGTTTAGAAAAGAGCAAATATTTTATCTGCATAATTTTTCTCGGCATTAAAAATATTGTCTTTTAAAATTGAACAGTTTGTTACATTGTTTAAACCTGAGTTGAAAGCAATGTCTTAATTCTCATCTTGGCTGCAAAAAAGTAATACCTTCGGCTTAAATTTCGAAATTAATTTATCGTCCTCAGCTCGAGGGTTAAAATAACATTTCTGTAATGAACTATATTTTTTCTGGTTGAAATTCAATAGCGAAAGATATTTATGCTTCCAAAGCTCAAATAATATCCCAAGAAAAAGATAATAAGGAGCGTGTTATTTCTCAAAAATGATATATTTTTAACAGAAAAAAACATTTAAGCTGCGACTGAAGGGCCTAAAAACAATTATCTTTGAATGTTTTAATGGGAAGAAAATTACAAATAAGTTGTTGAGAGAAATATTGAATATTCTTTTTTTTCGGAGCCTTAGATTCATGGAAATTCAGAAACATGAATCTTTATTGCTTTTTATCATTCAAGAAGTAATATATTTAAACAAAAGTATGATTTAGAGCGTTTTAATTCAATCAAACTTGATGAAATCTGTAACTAGCTTGAATTAATCAGCTTGATCTTTTTTTTTTTCATGTATGATATATTTTAAAAACAGTTAACTTTTCTTTAGACATCAAGATTAAGTTCTTACATGAAACAATATTTTTCGCAGTTGGTAAAAATGTGCAGTTATTGATTTTCGGTTTAGAAAAGAGCAAATATTTTATCTGCATAATTTTTCTCGGCATTAAAAATATTGTCTTTTAAAATTGAACAGTTTGTTACATTGTTTAAACCTGAGTTGAAAGCAATGTCTTAATTCTCATCTTGGCTGCAAAAAAGTAATACCTTCGGCTTAAATTTCGAAATTAATTTATCGTCCTCAGCTCGAGGGTTAAAATAACATTTCTGTAATGAACTATATTTTTTCTGGTTGAAATTCAATAGCGAAAGATATTTATGCTTCCAAAGCTCAAATAATATCCCAAGAAAAAGATAATAAGGAGCGTGTTATTTCTCAAAAATGATATATTTTTAACAGAAAAAAACATTTAAGCTGCGACTGAAGGGCCTAAAAACAATTATCTTTGAATGTTTTAATGGGAAGAAAATTACAAATAAGTTGTTGAGAGAAATATTGAATATTCTTTTTTTTCGGAGCCTTAGATTCATGGAAATTCAGAAACATGAATCTTTATTGCTTTTTATCATTCAAGAAGTAATATATTTAAACAAAAGTATTGTGGTTAGATTGTGTATTATCGATTGGATATTTCATCCAGTGAAACTTGAGAGTGAGCACTAGCTATTTTAATTTAAAAGTACTTGTTAAAAATAAACAAAAAGTTCTGTCAAGAACTAAACGAGTCTACTTTTCCGTATACAGCCATCAACATTCTAGAATCTAATCAATATTCTTTTAAAGATCTAAGACCACAAATTATGTCAAACATTTACCTTTTAGCATTTAAAGTTTATTTCTATAAACAAAACATGTATTTCTTATATATGATATAATCGATACGTAAAAAATATGCAAATAAATAAAGTAGTAGCACCCTTTAAACAATGCAGCTAATATATATTTTGTTCATAAAAAATTCTTTATTCGTTTACAAAAAAAAAGAAAAAAAAAAGAAAAAAAAAGAAAAAAAAAAAGAAAAGAAAATACATCAAAACACATTTTGTTAAAAAAAAAGTTTGTTATTAAAACACCTCGTATTTTATTTTTAACTCGTTGCCAACAATTAAAAAAATAAATAAATAGTAAAACGTTCTCCAAATGAATAATTTTTACAAAAAAAAAAAAAAGTCGCCTGGTAAAAGAAAATCGTCTGCACTGCTCTTTTTTTATGTTTAAAAATTTTGCCCTCCAAATATCCTCTTATTTCACATTGCCAAAAAAAAAAAAAAAGCTAAAATGAAAATAAAAATCATTTCAATTATCATTATTTCATAGTAGAAACCAGGAGTGTGGAGTCGGAGTCAAGAGCCGAACCAATTTCGGGATAAAGGAGTCGGAGTCGTAGTTAAAGGATTTAAAACTTGAAGTCGGTAATTTTTCCCAAGCCTTAATTTCTGCCGTGGCTGCGGAGCTGAAGTGGGAGTCGATGTTTTGGAGTCGGAGTCGAAAACTCTAAAATATTAAGAGTAGGAGTCAGTCATTTTTTTTCTTCTGATTTTTGCATTTCTGCCATGGCTGCTAAGTTGTAGTCAGAGTCGTTAGTCGAAGTCTCTAAAATTCCGGGAGTAGGAGTCGGTTATTTTTTTCGAGCCTGCATTTCTGCCATATCTGCGAAGTAGGAGTCGGAGTCATCAGTTGGAATTGGAATCAAAGACTCTAAAACGCTAAGAGTAGGAGTGGGTCATTTTTTGAGCCTGCATATTTGCCATGGCTGCGGAGTCGGAGTCGAGGAGTTGGAATCGGAGTTCTTATAACAGCTTAATCATATGATACATATATTCTTCTTAATGAGCATTTTCCAGCAAAGTTTGTTTGAAGGAAATCCGCCTTTAAAAGTTCGGGATCTACATTGGTCTTAAATTTCCCCAGGCGCTAATGTTAAGTTTTTATGAACTGTTTAAAGTTAAACGAAATTTTTTTTTAATCAACAAGTAAAATATGAGAATGAAGTGTCCTTGCTTAGACTTTTCAAACAAAAAAGTTTGTTCAAATCGGACAAAGAATAAGGATAGGGGCAGTGACCTACATAGCACCCCGCAGCCCCCGCGGTGCGGGGGGGGGGCACGAGGTTTGGGGGTGCACAATCCAGAAAAATATAACTATGGATGAAATAATAGCACACACGGAAATTTTTTTTAAATAGTTAAACAGGGGGGGGGGGCACTTACAAATCCTGCAGGGGGGCTACCTAAGTCTATGTACGCTACTGAGGAGGAGGACAGACAGACAGACCGATAGATATACTTTTTTTCATCTCAAAACCCTCCTTCCCAATTTTAAATTTTCAGATACTTATTTAATTATTTTACTTATTTTTGTTATTTTTTGACTGATTTTTTAAAAAGATGCATTAAGCTACTTTTTACATCTTTCTTGAACTTTAATGGGAAAGTATGCATAAAAAAAATCAAATATTTGAAACGTTAACGATGAAAAATTTCACATACTTCATGTGACGGATATACTGTTTAGAGCAGCTAAGAGCTACGTTTCTAAAGACAGTTATTTATTTCTTGTGCTTTAGAATTATAATGGTAATAAACGTCTACTAAACTGACTGAAGTATGGCGAACTTTTTATTTCTTGATCTATGACGTTTAATTATCTGATTTTAATTAAGATACTTCGCGAACTAATTACGAGAGTAAGAAGAAGCATAGGGGATTTCTGAGATGTCTTAAAATTCATTAAAACTTCTGTTCGAAATGTCAATTCCAACGAGATTCTAATGAGTTTAGTTTTATTTGGGTGATAAACTTCCTATTTATTATTTCAATTACTTTAGGGGAATTCGCTAAATTTTTGTAAGGAAGTATATTTTAAACCAGATTTTTTCAAGCGGTAAACGTCTGTATTGTTTTTGTAAGATATTGGTTTGTGTGTGTATGGGGACTTAATAATTTTGAATGAATGATAGGGAATGACATAATTTCGTTGCATTAACAGTTAAAAATTTTCTAGCTCGTCAAGGAAATATATCTCGTCGATGCTTTAATTATATTTTCTAGGAAATAAAATAGAATGTTTTCTCTCACGTCAGTGTTTCAAGTACGAGTGAAATCAATACAAAACCTGGGAGAAATTTGAAGCCTGTATAAAGCTAGAAAACGATGTTACCATATGCATAATGTGAGATCGCGAGACAACGTTGCACAAGCGTATTCGATTTAAAAAAGTTTGAAATATATACAACGAGTAATATTAAGCGTATAAATTTGCATGTTCCCGATAAACTCGAAAACTAATCGACAGATTTTGCCTAGTAAATAATTAAGTTTAGTTTAGTTTATCTAACGCCTCTCCATGGCTTTTTAATCATTCGACGTTAAGATCCCTAATAGCGCTGTTTCAAGTTGTTTGGAAGGAAAAGGTCAAACTAATTGACAGATTTTGTTAAGTAAATAAGTAAGTAATTAATTTCATTTGAGTAATAGAACAAAATATCTAAAAATGTAAAGCAAGCAAACAAATGAATACATTGTTAATTTCAATAAATAAATAAATATTAAGAAGTAAGTTACCGACCTGCGCCAGGGCTAAGGCAGAAATACACGCAATACACCGCTAGCTAGGTTAATCCATCCAGAGACAGCAATTACGTTCGTGTTAGAGCTCATCAGTCTGGAATAAATAGTAACCGAGCTGGAGACGAATATCATCTTATAGAAGCTAAGAGGGTCAACACACTATTAGGTAATGTAAAATTAGCGCTCTGGCGAGAAATTGCAGCAATGGTAAGGTACAACTTGTAAATTTAAGGTGGAGCCTGGGTATTAAGCAGTAAACCACCGCCACTAAGTCAGGGCTACGACTAATAAGAACAGAACTGCAGTCTCTGGGTGGAATAACTGAGCTGGCGGTGTATTGCATGTGAATAAATAAATAGGTTATTTGTCTGCTAGAGAAAATTAAAGCACTGGTATAAAGAAAAAATTTAAACAGTATTTATATAGTATATTACAGTGCTAACAATTTGCTATTTTAATATACTTCGATTATTATTTTGGTGTGTTTTCAAAAATTATCTTTAAAATTCACTCTGATGTCAATTAGAAGTTAAATTGTTTTCCTATGAAATTAAAATTTACATGTGTGGATGTCACACTGTCGTCTTAAATGTGATTAAAATGGTTTTCTTTGACCCTAACGAAATATTTTACATATTGTTCCTTAGAAAACATACATTCATTTTTAAAATAATGAACTAATATATTTTTTTTCTAATTTTCCTCTTTTGTTTTTGGTTTTGGTTTCATTCGTTAAATATCCAGCCAGCTGAATTAGCTACATTCAGTATTTTTTGAGTTCCAGTCTAAAATCTACTGCAAAGCAAAGAAAGAAGATCTTCAGCCGTTAGTAATTATTCACTTAATCCTCAAATGAACAAGGATTTTATGTTTTAGAATCATGATTCCTCCTTTGTTCCACTAATTGCAAATATCTTCAACTTGCTTCGTCTCTAATTATCTTCAGCTTTAAAGGTGCTTTCTTTCAGGCAGCATTAAAAATATTTTTAAAAGAAAATGGAGAAGGGATTTGATTGTTTTAAATTGAAATGAAATCTTTCAATGAACATGTTTAATACAGTGATTCGTTTAATAAAATTCTGCAAATAACTGGAGGAAAATGACGATCTTTAAAAAAAAAAGTGAATTAGGATTATAAAGGCTCTGTATGGACGAATTGCGAAAAGTATGAAAAGGGAGCTTTCACTTTAAAACAATTTGTAATTGAATTTATTTCTTCGCTTGTGAGTTAAAAATCTCTTTATGATTTATAATCTAGGGTTTCATATCACTATGTGTTTTCTTTAGAAAATTACTTGCTTACAAATAAATACTTCTTATTAGTTAATATTTAGAGGTGCTAAAGGTGTTTTGTGCCTTTCTAAATGCATTGATATCGAAAGTTGTTTCTTTTTTTAATCAAATAATAGTATTTGTCCTAAAATTCAACTTTAACTTTCATAAAAAAAATTGCATTTCTAAAAAAGAAAAAGAAAAAAGAGAAAAAAGTACCCTCTAAATGCAGTACATTAATTTTTCAAGAAGTATATCACATAATTCTTGATCTAAGCCAGCCTAATTTTCTGTGCATCATAATGTTCCGTTTTTCAGATTTTACATTTCGTCTTTATTTCCTCAAGGTCTGAATGTTTAATATTTGATAAATAATGATTTTATCAAAATGTTTAGAAATAAACAACTCGGATATTTTTTTCAAAAAGCAATGTTCTCAGATTTTTTAGCGAAAATGTATAGGTTCATACACACACACAGTCCAGATTTTATATTTCTGAAAACTTATTATCTCAACTAGCCATTTTATTTTAAATACAAAGCCACAATGTCTTTGTGCTGGTAGAATGGTATCGTGGTTTGGCGTTGACCTCGTCTGTCCGAGGTCCGGGGGTTTGTTCAAACTCAACCCTAGTCAGAGGATTTTCAAGATGCATGTCGTATGATTATGTGGCTTATAAACTATTCCTTCAGTATTTGTTTGGCATTGGATACCCTTGAAAAACTTAAACTCCAGGTGAAGTTTCGCATATGGCGTTGGATGGGGAGTCAAACTTTTGTCTTAAGGTCTATCTGAAAATAAAGGTGCCATACGAACGAATGGATGCTTGACTTAGGACGTGCACCAGGTCAGAAAATGATAAAAAACCAACACGTCTATTATAAAACAAGATAAATGCATCTTTATTTCAGCATTTCTGTGAATAAACGAAGCAAGAAAAGAAAAAGGTTCAAATTGAGATTTCCCTTTTATTTATCAACAAATTTATTTTTTTCAAAATTATTACAGTTACAATATTTCAAAGTACAGCTTAAACTCCTTTTAGAGCCAAGCGTGGGTGCCGTCAGAGGGTGAAAAGGTGTACACTTGCACCCTCCTAGCTTTTGGGGAAAAACTGTTTGTTGTAGAAAAAATTTTTGTTAGTGATTTTTTAGAACAAGAAAATTATTTTTTTGCTTATTTTTTGGTAAAATTTTTTTTAGTGTGTTTAAAGTTAAAAAATATAATACACATTTTCAACAGGAATGTTTTATACACGTAAATAAGCAATATTCTGGCCTTTCGTGCTCCATAATGATGGGAAAGCATTCAGCGCAACACATCATGATGAAAATATAACTATTGGGCAATTCTACCGTTATAAACGTAACAGTCAGGCTTTATGGTCTTTGCTTTAAACACACTTACTCGCTGTTTAGTTAGGTACAAATCTACAAATTTCTTCTCTCTAATATAATTTGGCATTATTTATGCTATCCTGAGTTTTGGAGGAGATTTCTTAATTACAAATAATAACAATTATGTGTAAAGTTTTATTGTTACATTCGTAAAGTTGCATTGCCCCATTAGAGTGCACAAAACATTTTGTTAAAATCCAGTCTACATTAAGAACTTAATTCTACCAAACAAACATACATCTTGTTGCCGCAAATACTTCTGGTTGGACTAGACTTTATATAAAAGTTGAGTCTTCTAGTAGAGTATAACGTCATTTTTTTAAACTGCTTAAACTCGAACGAAGAAGTGCTCATAACGAAAAAAGAGACATGGAAACGCCGTGACTTGGGCATGAAGATTCGAACAAAATATGTCTGGGTCGAATTGGACAATCATTACAAAAGTTATTAGGAAGAGACATACGGACCAGTTTATTACGTTTTTCCGTCTCGAAGTCCATGCTATCAAATTTTTCATTTTTCAATATGTATTGAATAATTTAATTTAACTGTTTTTTTTCCGATACATTATTTTACGATACATTAAGCCTTCTTTCATGCTTTATGTTTTAGTCCTTTACGGGAAAGTAGAGACTAAATTCTTATTTCTAAATGGGAGTAAAATATAGAATTAGGATACGGAATTTGGGAACCCTTTGATGATATAAATATTTTCTATTCAACTTAAAGTTTTCTGAAATGATTGTAGAAAGAAATGTTTCAGAAAGCTATTCTGAAAAACGAAGCTATCGGACTTCATATGAGGGTAGTTGAAATATTTTTTCTTGAATATTTTTTTACATTTAATCATCTATTATTCTATCAACAGTATTACTAAAAAAGTTAATAAAACAGTATGGGAGCACAAATACGTTTTATAATAGTTAACGATTCAATAAAAAAGTAAAATATATTAAGCGCAATTGTATATATATTTTATTTTAACTTTTTCCGATTTGATTCGTATTTTACAAAAATTACAAAAATGTGTTTTTTTGTTAAAAATTTTAGTAAAATAAATATATCCATTAAAACATTAACAGAATTCATTTACTTAAATATATTTCTTTGTATGGTTTTTATCTCTCTTTTAAACTTTCTTTTTAAACTTAAGTTCATTCGCGAAGCAGGAATGAAAGATTTAGTGCAAATTACAGAAAGCAGAATAAGTTTTCTCAGAGACAGATTTTGAGAGCTACTGTTTTTAGACAGTACTTGATATAAGAGTGGTCTTTTTCTTATGAGAAGCGTGTCTTTAGCCAATTTTTGAAACATTTAATCTATCAAATACTATACATACACCCAGTTCATAATATAATAAGTATAATTTAAGAAACAACGCATATTGTCTTTAAATTATATGAAATAGTTGAGTCCTTATGCTTGCTTTTATGCCCCAAAATGATTAAACAATGAATTTTTGCATTTATTTTTATTTTTTTAGTTAAAAATGTATCAAACGACAGATAATCTCAGGGGTCTAAGGCCTCCCTACCCCTTAGACCCCTAAGAATACTGTTTCCGATCGCAGATCTGTTGGTCCCTCAGCAAAGTACATAGAGTGGTACTTAAAAGCTTCAACATGATTCCAGCCATTTAGGATTCATAATCCTAAATTAATATCAGCGGGACTTCCGAGTCCTGTCAGGGCATAAAGGTTTAACACCAAGTTTTGGAAATTATACTTAACCGTGTTTGCTCATTAGCAGATTTCGTAAATATACAAGGTATATTTTTCGTAATATTATTGGATCCCGTAAGAAGAATCATTATTTATGCCAAATTTTATCTATCTCCAGGCCATGGCATTTAATTTCAGTAACGGCGGAAGTTAATTTCTCTCAACATCCAAGTCCACGCTGGGGTCCGATCAACGCCAGATAAGGAACTAATAAACGCATCTTTATCAAGTTTATTCACCATAGATATTCTCTGAAAATTAAGCGAGGGACATTCTGGGAACTGTCAAGTGATAAACTATGACAAATGATTAGTCGTGATAGACACACTATTTACCGTTGATTGTTGAGATTGATTAGTCGGCTCTGTGTTAATGGCCCCTTAAAATGTACAGTGTACACACATACATACATCAGTCATAGGCTATAACAACTGAAAAATTAATTAAAAAAAAAGCCGCACTAATTACTTCCCAGCAGTTATATACGAGGCGCATTCAAAAAGTAAGGGCCGTTTGCTTATATTTAAATAATGGCGCTTCGGAGCACAGTTTAACTACTGCAGCGCCATCTACTGACTCATTGCAAAGCTACAGCGTCATTTGTTTTGGTTCTGAAATCGTATTGTTGTCCGTGAATTCGAAGAACAATAGCCGTGAAAATCGTTGATCCAGCCAACTAGGAAGTGCGTTCTGTGATTCGTTTCTTATGTTCAAAAGAATCGTCGGCTGCTGAAATTCATCGGGACTTATGTCTGGTTTATGGACCTACAGTTATGAGTAAAGGAAAGGCTAGACAATGGCGCCGTGATTTTGAAAATGGCCGAACAAATGTCCATGACGAAGAGCGGAGTGGCAGGCCCCAAGCACTGTGATCTGATCTTCGATTGACGATGAGTGGCCTGGCTGAAGAATTCGCTCAACTCGGACGCACTACTGCTTACACTATTGTCACGGAATACCTCGCATACCACAAATTGTGTGCAAGGTGGGCACTAAAAATGCTCACCGACCTCCACAAAGAGCAATGAATGTCTAGTGGTCGAAAGTTTTTGGCTCGTTATCAACAAGATGGAGATGACTTGTTTTCTCGCATTTGTTACTGGAAACGAGACGTGTGTATCTTACGACAACTCACAAACAAAGCTGCAATCGATGAAGTGGCGACACTCAACTTCACCGAAACCGAAAAAGTTTAGCAAACTGAAGAGGGACTCAAAAACGCAGTCGTCAACTGGTTCAACTCACAGGCGGCAAGCTTCTATGCAGAGGGGTTAAAGAAGCTGGTGAAACGGCACGAAAAATGCTTAGAAGTGGACGGCGATTATGTAGATAAGTGAAGTAAGTTTATACCTGACTAAATATGACAATAAAATTTGTTTCTTATGAGTATATTTTTTCTGTGACCAAACGGCCCTTACATTTTGAACGCGCCTCGTATATCTATCTTCTTTTATTTTCTGACATGAGCTTCACTCGCAGCATAAATCACGTGACGCTCTACCTAACAACCACAAAGAGATTGGAAGGAGAAATACTAAGCCATAGCAAAGCGAAATAAATAAGATATATTTATGTCCAATAATATTCAGGAAAAAGTCTAAATTTGTTTCATGGGGAGTTTAAATTTTTTAAAAGCAGAGAAATCTGAGTGCTAAATGCATACAGCAGTACTGAAAATTAGCTCCCAAATAATATGCTGATTCCCGATAGTTTAGTAAGCTGATTTGTTTTCCTAAATTTCTGAAACTTTTCCTAAGCGCGATTTCAGCTGTGATTTATATTTTGTCTGCAAATTAACATCAAAAGCTATGAATATTGTATTCATAATTAGGTTCATTTTTTACTAAAAAGCATACAGCTTCGAAAACCAATCAACAATTAGCCATTCACGCTCTCTCTCAGGCCATGATTGCAAGCAAGATATGCTATATTATAATAATCCATTTCAAATCTACGGATTATTATAAGACTCTATGAATGCAACTTAAAATGTAATAGCCCGAAAGTGAGAGAAAGAAGGATCAAATAATTGATAACTTACTTCATTTAGTAGATGTGAATAAATATGAAACAGATCACCTTGTGTTTACTGATGAGTTCATAAATTTGAGAATTTAGTTTTTACAAATACAGTGAAATCTCGATTTTACGTTTCTCAAGGGACTGGGTGAAAAAAATGTAAAATACGGGAAATACATAGAATATACCTGCTGAAGGGTCCCGCTGAAGAAAACGTAAGTTGCGGTAAAAACGTAGAGTAGGGGGTCATAAAATAAGGGTTTCACTGTATTGTCCTTTTTTATCAGCAATATTTAATATTACAGATATATATTAAAAATAATTAATTCAATTATACATTAATAGGTTAATTTATAAAATAATTAAATTTTATGTTTTGTTAAGTTTATTTGTAAGTAAGAAAAGTACTATTTGTAAAAAAAAAAAACTGTCATTTATGGCTGCTGATCAAAGTTTGAAAATTTGCTCTTGCAATTCGAAAAATAAAAATCACAGATCTTTAAGCGTTGCTGATATTTAAAAACTTTCTTGCAAGATATGCATCCATTTAAAGCGTCACAAGCAGGGAAACAACTCATTCTCAATATTTTATTTCATTATCATTTTTTTAAACACCTTTCCTTTGCATTAAACAGCTAATCTTAATTAGTCGTTCCAACCTTGTGATTCGGCAAAAATCAAAATCGTTCTGATTTTGAAAATAACCTCAAAATTTAAAACTTTTAACGTTCATTAGAGCTGTGAAGGTAATAAGATTGAATGAGGGTTTTTCCTTAGACGTTGTCGCTTTGAAAATAAGATGCAGTATGCTCGTTTTCTTTAACAGCTTAAAATTGGCTAATTACGAAATTGCTAATTACGGTCTCTGGTGACTTAGTAATTTCAAGAAATGTGTTTTTATTGTGCAGCACTGTCGTTGACACTGATTAAATTTTGTACTTTAAAAATGTTCAGCTGCGGCTCGATACACAGATTAGGATTACAAGTGCAGTTTAGTATTCAAAATGCATAAGTTAATAAAAAGAGTTTTGTAAATAAAAAA